>ML825180.1:91104-105352 GCA_009831015.1 Picea engelmannii | reverse complement strand
TCTTGGAAGCATCACATTCTAGTACAAAGGTATTTTTGAAATCAGGAAGGGCCAGGACTAGTGTGGTGCACATGGCCATATTCAAGGTTTGAAAATCCTGAGCAGCTGTTGGAGTCCAAGTGAAATAATTCTTTTTAAGGAGCTTAGTGAGAGGTTCCACAATCTTTCCATAATTCTTAACAAGCTTGCGATAATAACCTGTTAAACCTATAAATCCATGCAAGATTTTGAGAGTCTTTGGGTGAGTCCAATCTTGCATATCTTCAATGTTTTTAGGATCCACCCTGACATCGGTCTTGCCAACAAGATGACCCAGGTACTCGACTTCTGAGGCACCAAAAGCACATATAGATTGTTTGAGGAAAATTTGGTGTTGAGAGAGTATATGGAGAACTTGATCCACATGAGAAAGATGGGTGGTTCAGGTTTTACTATAGATGAGGATATCATTAAAGAAAACTAAGACAAAACGACGGAGAAAAGGACGGAAGACGTGATTCATGAGGCTTTGGAACATGGAGGGAGCAAAACACAAGCCAAAGGGAATGAACAAAAACTCATAGTGGCCCTTATGAGTTCTAAATGAAGTCTTAGGAATGTCTGCCTCTTTCATACAAATCTGGTGGTAGCCAAAATGAAGATCAAGTTTAGTAAAGAACTGGGCGCTACTCAATTCATCCAAGAGGTCATCAATGACAGGAATGAGAAATTTGTCTTTAATGGTGATTTTTTTGAGGGTGCAGAAGTCAGGAAACATGTTCCAAGAACCTTCTTTCTTAAGGACCATGACCATAGGAGAAGAGTAGGGGCTCGTACTAGGGAGGATAACACCTGTGTTGAGCAGTTCTTGAACCATTTTATCAATTTCATTTTTTTGGGAAAAGGGGTGACGATAGGGACAGGTATTGGGAGGAAGGCTTCTTGGGACAAGGAGAATGGAATGATCATGAACAACATGGGAAGGAGGGAGTCCTTGGGGAGTGGAAAAAACCACTTGATGTTTAGAGAGGATGGGTTGGAGGTCCTACGACACAGAGGGTGTCTCAGTTGCCTGTATGACATGGAGTTGGAAAATAATTCCATAATGACCTTTTTTGAGCAGCTTTTCCATGCGATGGGAATTGATGATCTCCGGGGAACCGATGGTGATGCCTTGGAACTTATATTGGTGGCCCTCCTGGTCGAATTGCATGGTTAATTCCTTAAAATCCATGAGAATGGGACCCAAATTCGTTATCCATTCTGCACCCAACACAATGTCACAACCGCCCATGTTGATAGCAAACATATGATATTAACGGTGGTATTAACCAATTTGGAGACACACATTTTTCACAACGCCCTCCACATTTCATGGACCGTCCATTGGCAATAATGATTTGAAAATTATTGACTGCATAGATATAGAAATTAGTTTCTTGGGAAATACAACGATGAATAAAATTATGGGTGCTTCCACTATCAACAAGAATGATGACCTTCCTATGCTTGATGTAACCAATTAGCCTGAGGGTTTGGGGTGATGAGAAACCATTGAGAGAATTTAGGGAAATGACTGGTTCTACTTCGGGAGGGTGTGAGGGAGGCGTTATGTCAATGGGTTCAGGTGACACAGACACAAGGGGAGCCTCAACATCCTTCAAGATGGCCATAAAAATATTTTTTTCCTTACAGTTTTGTCCTGGAAAATATTTCTCATCACAATTATAACAAAGGATTTTGAGTTGGTGTTCAACCATTTCAGTCCTGGTCATTTTCTAGATCTTTAGTGGAGTATAAGGAGGAGTGGGAGTGTCTGGTTTAGTGCGAGGAATAAAGGAGGGTTTTCAGTTTTAAGAAGAGACAACATGTTGTGCTTCCTTAGATATTTTATTAGTGTCCACCAAAATTTGAGGCCGAGCCATGAGGACATGGGCACGAATCTCATCCTTGAGGCCACTGATAAAAACATTTCAGAAAAAAGAATCAGACATGCCCTCTCTATGAAAATCCAGTCACTAAAAAGAAGTTATAAATTCTTCCACTGTGCCAGATTGTTTCAACTTTTTCAAACGTCCTAAATGGTTGGTGTCAGTGTCAAAGCATTCATAAATCTCTACCACAAAGTGTGTCCATGCCACATACCCTTGGAGTGAATTTTTTCTCCATTGCCACCATTGCCAACGTTCTTGATCTAGATGGAGAACACCATACCGGATTTTGGCTAACTCATCCGTAATGCCATAAAAAGAGAAATAATGTGCCATTTGAGTTACCCAACCAGTGGGATCCGAGCCATAAAATTTTGTCACATCCACACGTGAAAGGTGTAGGTCACGTTGAAAGTGATGGGGCTGAAAATTCTGCAAATGAGAGGAAGTTCACCTTTGGTATGCAAAGGTGGGTCAGATGAGGGAAGATCTGCAGAGATATGCAGCTTGGTGCATATCATCGTAGTGATATATTCAAGTTGGATAGTAATGTCTTGTTTGAGGTCTTGTTTGAGTTCCTCAATTGCGACAGTGATGGAGGAATGCATGTTTTAATTGATGGTGGAAATATTGGCACTGAGTTGTCTCACTTCTTGTTGTGTTTCTGTGAAATTAGAGTGCAAGGTATTGAAGAAAGCTTCCAAGTATTGGCTACGGGTATGGGCCATGATGAAGAGGGAACACAAAAAGGGGCGGGTGGGACCACACATCAAATGGGTTATGGGTGAAGTGTATCACAACGATCAGGGCAACAAGTTGAATCCAATGGGGTAAATCCCATATAAGGGTGTTAGAAGTGGGTCGGGTCCACGAGAAAAAAAAAAATTTGCTGAAAAATGATAGGTATGACTGCGATAAGGGAGAAGAGAGAAATCCAATGGAACATGTCTCAAATAATGGTGCCAACAGGATCCATAATTGTTTTTTTTTTTTTTTACTGCTGCGGAGTTATATTCCAATCTGAAGTATACTGTAGTGATGAAATGCCCAAATTCTTAACAGGAAGAAATGTTTAGTAATTTTGCAACCCGAATGCAGGAGACACAGTTGTGTGGAAATAGATCTTGTATTTTATGTTTTTTGTTTCCATCCCAAGGGTTAGGGTATTCAAGGGTTCTACAGACAACGGTTTTCCCTGTGCTATAGCTCTCTGATATACGTGCGGGGTCCAACAGCAGTACTCGACCCAATATCTCAGGGAACCAACTAAGGAGGCTAGATCATGCCCTTAGCCATACTACCCGACTACCCAGGTACTAGAGAGTATCTTCTCGAGTGCTATACTCGGTGGAACTATAGAAGTCAAGCGATTGATCAGTTTATCTATGGAGCGCTTCAGGAAATCTAGGTTGATCCGTATAGAGGTGTTGTTTGTTGCGCTACCACTCGAAGGGGTACCAACATGGGTTAAAAGGGTGGCCAATAGATGTGTGCTTAAGTACCTCTTGTATTTATTGCGTGTATGAATCCCCAACCACGGGTTTATGCGCGTAACGACATATCTCTGTAGCTTAAAGACGCTAGAATGCGCCTCTACCCTGAAAAAAAAATTAACCCACAATGTTTTGCCGATGAAGGTGCTCTGATATCACTTGTAATATTCTAGATCTTATAAAATAGTATAAAAAACATAAATAATTAGCTAGAAATGGAAGATGAACAACAATATAACCAGAACAACACCACAATAATACCAAAATGATACTAGAATAACACCAGAAAGATCACTTTGAGTACTGAGAGCAATGTTCACTTGCCTCTTTGAGGGGGAAACCTCCAACAGAGAATAACTCTATTACAATAATATCTAAGACAAAACTTCGCATACCCTTGACTCCTATTCATACTAAATATTTCTATCAAGAAAACAATCTAGAGGAAGATCCTTCTAGAAGCGAAACCTTCTATTAGGTCTTCTTACATTGGACTTATTCTTCCTTATTGCTAGGCCTTATTAATATTTACCTTTATTACATGGAAATATATTATTATACCTACATGAGGGGTTAGGTCCCTAACAAAATTACAGGCCGATACGTGTTCCCATTGTACATGTAAGATTTATCCCTTATTCGTTTTAATGCCGAATGCCATACTATAAATAGTCCATACCTGTATAGGATATTTCTATCCCAAACTGAACCGCATCAGGCCATAATTTCAGTCCTGATATCCATGAACTATATGGGAAAAGATTCACATATGTGTGAGGATACACATAACTCCAAAAATATGTATACACACAGACACACACACACACACACAAGTAAGGGTCGTATAGACATCATATCTACACAGACTCTCTTCATGCTCCTAATTGTACCATTCTAGATAGTTCTCACAACACTATATGTATAAGTATAATTACATCCGTCATTACCATGATAGAAACAAACGATTACCAACTCCTCTGGTATAAATATGTCGCTGACTGTATATACATAAAATGTACAAATCTAGGTAACTCTAACAGGGTATGCTCACAAGCATAGTTATGATTGCAATTATCGCTATTTGTAATATATAATCATTACATCTGCACAATCCTGGAAAAACGATTTCAAGGATAATTACAATGGTAAGAACCCATGAAAATAGTCACATATCACAATTTATGTACAAGTTTAATAGTAGGTATTCCAACTGGTAATTAACACATCAAATGACCATATTGTAAAATAAACCGTCTAATCATCAAACAACATGCATGTCCCTAACTCATTCACATGAAAATAGAATCTTAAGTTATAGTTTAGTTATACATGGTACAAAAATAATTATCTATTGTAGTTGATATCCGACCAACTGACTATGGGTGTTCTCCTTTCCACCCAACTGTAGAATCATATGCATTCACTTTTAGTATTCTGGACACCCCTGTGCCAAGCCATGATGCCACTAGAGAATCTCTCTCCAATTCTCATAAAAATTTAAAGGTCACCCTCCTTCACTCTACTCTTGGTAGAGATTTTCCCTTACTCCCACCTAGCCAATGCATCTTCGAGATTTATCATATGCCTTCCCAACATCAAGCTCATGGCCCTCTGATCTCAGTTCGGGTTTCGGGTCTTCTATGCTCCATCTCAGAACCCTTCTATGGGTTCTATGATCCTTCTATTGCATGCACTCGTGCATTCCTTTCAACAACTCCCTTCCTTAGAGGACCGAAACTCCTCCAGTTCTCTCCCTCTGCATATACCGACCACATGCATGACTTATGAAGGTTCTCGACCAGTCCTTCTGTTTTCTTCTATTAGAAGGAAACTCATGGGTTAATCCTGGGAACTTGTGGTGATCTTTACTTCTTTCCTCTAGCCAACCTCTTCCTATCCCTTCTGACAACCCTCCATACTTCAATTCATTGGGGTGGTTGGTTGTTCAACTACCGACCTCCCTCATTAACTGATTTGTCTTGAAATCAGAGCTAAGGGAAGTAATATGATTAAGGCATGAGGTTCTTTGTTTTATTAGGGCCTCCTCTCATTCTGCTAGTGATATCATGGCTTGTACTTTAAGGCTTCACCCATCAATCAACTGTCGACGTTTACAATTAAACAATAATACATTTACAATATTTGCAAGCCATTGCATGGCAATCATAATTTATGGTTAATTACAGGTTGGGGGAAACATGGGTGTTACAGATACAACAAACATTTAAGGAGCTATAAACTAAATAGGTCTTCGTAATTTTGAAGAGATTACTACCCAACAGTTTCATGAGCAGTTACAACAAAAAATAAAGTACATTTCTAGCACTCTGTTTTTAATAAATGCATAAAATTATTTTCCTATAAATTTAAATCTGTAATTTTGGTTTTTCTATTTTTTTGTGAGCAACCGCATGAGGGTGAAATCAACATGCTCACAAAAAAACACCATTACCAAGATTGACATTCAAGGGAAAGTGGTTGTTTTCCAGGTCCGTAGAAGCTTACTATGTTTATTGCAGGAGTTTGGTATGTTTTGAAGGTTATTTTCATATGGTTGAGGTCAAGAGAAAAATGACAAAACTCTCAAAGCATGATGAAATTGTCGATGTAAAAATGGGTTGCATGAATTCTTATGCAAGTTGTTGTGTTATCAGCATGAATGAATGCACATGAGTTACTTCTCAAAGTTTATGATCGTTTTTCTATTGGATAAAATGGGGGATATTCTCCATTGTAGCAAGAAAGATAACAATATAAGAGGTAGGTTCTGCCACACAAACCAGCACTTTCAAAACTTGTGGTTTCCACACAAGAACCAACCACATGAAACTCAACTGCAACTCAAGTATTTCTAATACTACTACACAATATTTTATAACAAGACCTAATCACACGATTCAAAAGACTCAGACACGGGGTTGCATGAGAAAATGCAACATGTTCAGTTGGGGGAAGATGTTGAGTAACTGAATTACCATCCCTTTTATCATCTTTTCACAACCTTTGCCTTGAATTTTATCTTTTTTGCTTCCCATAACCTTGTATTGAGTCCATTTAAATGCTTTATGTGGCATTAGGTTCAATATATTTTTAAATGCATATATTTTATTATTTTAAATGAATTTATGATTAAATGATAGGAAAATAACATGCTTTCACTTATCTTTAAAAGTTGGGTTAGTATGGTGATGATGAAAGGTACATTTGGAGCTTCCAATAATGCAAATTTTTATCACTTAGCTTCAAATTCGAATTTCCTCTTCAATTGTTGAAGATTTGATGAATATTTACGATGATCATTCAATAAAATTGGATAAAGAAGAATCTTGAAGTCTTCGATAAGATTTGTTATCAAATATCTTATAGATTTTTGAGATATCTTTGATTTTCTAATCTTTAGCAAAAGGTTGTAACCACATGATGGATTTGTGGATCTGAATTTATTATCTGTTATTTTAGTTTCTAAGCAAACTCTTGTATAAGTAAGAGTGCCTTCTCCATTCCAAAGGGAGGACTCTTGAGCATATATCCAACTTATGATGGAATAAATAAAACTTCTTGATATTTCCTTTCACATCGATTTCATTTTCTAGTTCTATAAATAACATGTTTTGATTTAATGTTATGATGATATAGTTTAGTTTGCTACCATGAATTCTTAGGAGACAAAACTCACTCCATAAGAACATGTTAGTCTTTCTTTCATGCAATTTGATTTCATAGTTATTCTTTCATTGATGCAAGTGTAGCGTGTTTATTTTTCCACACTGTTATTTATTTTTTATACTAACTTGCCAACAATGGAATTATGATTTATGGAAAGATGGAAACTATGAAATATGAAAAGAGATAAATTTTTGATAGCAGGGTCCTAGTAGCATGATCGATACCCAAGTACATGATCATCACCAATAGTAGTTGAGTTAGTTTTTTATTTCATGGAAGAGTCTTTCCTTTATGCAAGTGTGTTCAATACTTTCCTTTTCTTAAACTTAGTTTTATTTGTTACTACAATGAATGTTCAAACACCGCAAATGATTTAATTATGCACATACAGTGTTTTCATTTCACAATTTTACAATCTCCCATATTAATGATTAAATGTAACAGGATTTAGAAATATAAATTGACAAACAAATAATTCCTAAATTTAAATGTATGGGACATCCTATCCACAAAATTGTGGAATTAAATTTGTTCAAATGGTAATAAGTGCATGGTTTAAACTTGTGAATTGGAGCAGGGTTAATACTTTCAGATTTTGGTAAAGTTTTATTATTGAGTGATGCATACGCTAAAACTATTTTAATGTATTCGTGTCCAGTCACAAAATATATTTCATAGAAAGTCCAAAAGTGGAGTGATTTTCAATATTTTAGAAATGCATGCAAACGACAATAATTAGAGTGTCTTCAATTTTGTTTTTTCACCCAGATGTTAAAGAGTCAAAATTGTAGAGAAAAAGGTTATTGGACACTTTTGAAACTTTCAATTGGGGTGACTTCAACTTTTATGTGCACAAATTTTATGGTCACATTGTTGAAATTTTTGTTGTATTGCTATTGATGTAATCTAAAAATTTACATTAGTGAAAATTTTCACTTTATAAACACTGAAAATTTAAAAAGCCCACTTTGGGTGGAAATTCTAAATTCTAACTTTATTAGTCAAATGCATTGGAGCCAATTTGAACTTTACTCCACAATACAATCGATGGGCAGTTAAATTTTTTGAAAAAATGAAAGTGCAAAGCGACTTTCCATCGAAAGAGTTGATTGGGAAATTTTAACTTTTCATCACAGGAAAAGTTAAAATTTTACTCCAGTAAAAGTTTAAAAGTTCCCTAATGAATACTGAAAGGCTCTTTTGACATAGAAAACATTGGGTTTTCTTTGGCAATGGAGTCATACAAAAAAAACTTACTTTTATGAAAATTTATCAAAACTTAGAAGAAAAAAATGAATTTTCGAATAATAATGGAAACTAAGTTATAAAGTGGTACCCAAAATTTTGCAAGAAATTAGGGGTATCTTAAAGCCTCAACAAATGGTGATTCACTAGGCGAGTCCATTTTCTCTACATGAATACCCTCACATAAAACATTTTTAGTTTGAACTTGAGTGGATGTTTAGAAGAAAACTTAAAACAAAAAGAATTCATAACTTCTCACTTAATCAACTTTGGATTAATTATTTACCTTGTAATGGAATTCTTAGTTATTTGACCAAAGAGAATGATAAGAACTTTGATTGAAAACTTAAGCTTGAAAAATAAAATGACTTTAGAAAAATTTTCATTGTTAGGAAATATGCGATATCTCTAAGTTACTCTACCATTATTTTGGTGTTTCTATGGTACCCAGAAGTGTCCATAATCTTGATAGTGTCATCTTGGTATCATAGACCTTGTTTCACTACCAACGAACATCCATAGCCCTAGTGGAGTTATTTGCATTCCCTCATAAAATAGTATGTTTTACCCTTATGCATATTTCTTCCTTGAATCTTTTAAAAGTTTTTTTTTTAAATTTTCTTTTATCATTTTTTCTTTTAAACATAAGAAAATAAGGTAAAATAAATCCTTTAAACTTTTGGGAATGATATTTGTTGGTGAAGAAATGAATCAAGAACTTAGGCATTAGGATTTCATTTCCAATAGAAAAGCAACACCCATCAAGATCTCAACATTAATTTAGTTGTCATTATGAAGACTATAACTTAGTTGATAATTATTTATTGTAAAGGACTAATTATTTCATTATCAAAGCAATTAAACATTTCCAAAATTTCATATAAGAGAAACCATGAAATACTCCATGCCTTCTTATTAGTCCCTACCCTTCGAGCTAAGGGACTTATTAGTAATCGATTCTGTGTTTTCATATTAGTTTGGCTTAAAAACCGAGGACCTTTCCTTGTTTTAAGATAAAGTTTTCAGAAATCATGCATTTAAACTTGAAAATTCATATCATTTAACCTAAGTTTCGAGTTGGAGGTATTATTTGGCCTCTTCCCGAGACAAAAGAGGAGAATACTTTATCTTTAAAGAAATTTCAAGCGCACCTTCAAACAAATATTTCATGAGTAATTTTTCCAAGTCAAGTAATGCTAGAACTAAGTCTAGCATTACTTCCATCACATTAAATGCTATATCGTTTTTGGAATAGCTTAAGAATTTTTTTCACAAAGTGACACATACTCCCTACAAATGACACATACTCCCTACAAATGTTTTGCTTCATGCATAGTTATGCATGATGTCTCCCTTAGCTATGACACCTACTATGCAAGTTGTCCCGCCTAGTTATCACACCTTCATTTAAGACAATCACCTTGATTTAGGATGAGCAATATGAGAAAGGAAGGGCCTCCTCTTCTATCCATTAAGCCAAGCAAGGAAGGGCCTCCTCTTCTATCCATTAAGCAGAGAGTTGAGCTTCTTAGCAAAAGCAATTATTTGGTTCTATGAACTAAATCCAACCAACTTTGTTTAAATTTGTTTTTGGGGTTGGAAACATACCTACATCCGATCAAGGGGTTAAGTACCACCAATACAAGACATAGGCGCTGAAGCTATAAGGGACACAGAGGTAAAGCCTCCATCTAGAGTTTTTAATTTAATTTTTGTTATGGGTGTGGTTGGGAGGTTTCATTACCTCAGGTGCATTGATAACCTACAATTTCCTTCCCAACCAGTGAGTGAGCTTGACGAGCGACTGCATCAATGCTATCTTCCTCTCCCTCCCAAGTGCATCAACGCTATCTTCCTCTCCCTCCTAAGCTGTGAAATCTAGTTTCCCAACTTGCACACATAAATCCAACTATCATAATTATATTTACCTTATAGAAAATGAACAAGTAGGTATACTATGATATGTATGGAATGAATAAATATGTTATGTTGTGGCTATTATAGTGATTTTATTGATACTGAAACTGGGGAGACCTTACCTTTAATTAGAACGAGTCTTGAAGCAATGAGAATACAAATAGCCTTCCTTTTAAGAGAAGATCATGTCGGATGTGAAACACTCAGCCACATTGACCTTAACTTAATTATCTCCCCCTTCCAATTATCATTGTCTTGAAAGAAAATTATGGTCTAAATCCAAGAATGATAATAAAAGTGCATCCTCTAATAACCCTTAGAACGATATTTTCTGGGGTATCATCAGAGGACGCTTATCTTGGCTGTTGAGTTTTGGAAAATGAAAACTCTCTCTTTGAATCTCCTCCGAAGTAGCGATACTAAATAACTTCTTACTTCCTGCATAATTTGGTATTGACCTTGGAGGTTATATCATTCTTGTACTGGTACTAGACATAACTTAACCGAGACAAAATGATTTTGTAAAAAATTATGTTTGTAGGTCCACCTGGTCGTCCAAACCTCATGTTTCTATGACACCAACGTCTCTCTAAAAAAAAAAGGAAAATTTATAGGAAAACCAACACAACGGAGCTCATGGGATGCAAAATTGAGTGAAAACAATCAAGCATAAGGCCCAGAAAACAAAAAAATGAAGTCAGGCTCATTACAAGACTGTAACGGGAGAAACAACTTGAGGCTGAGTCCGAAGAATTCAAGAGAGATCATGTTCAAGTCCCCGGTGACGTTTGCATTGTAAGTCTCGTCAACGTTCTTCTGGTTATCACTATGCGGGAACTGCTGCATTGTAAGTCTTGTACTAGGATTCAGGTTTTCTAGATTGATTTTTTTATTGAAAAAACAAGGCTCCTCCTTGAAAGTCGTGGAGAGGAGGGTAGGCTATCTATCCAACGATCGATCTCTATTAGGGGTAGAAACAAAGTTAACATTGGCATACTCTGGACCTGCAACAATCCTCCATCCTGATTCAGCTAGTCATAGCGTCCCAAAAAATCGAACTCTGAATGTCAAACTGTCCTTTGTTGAAGCTGTTAGTAACAATTATTGTCCTGGGCACAAGAGTATCCAGGTCTACAAGTTGCACAAGGAGCGCCCAAGTGCGGCACGAAAAAATCTCGTTTTAGGCTTCCAAGCAAGTAAGTGGGAAAAATTATATTGTGTACGGTCCAGATTCATCCATAAGAGCAGATCGATGGTCGGCGGGAAATCGCGGTTAGCGGAGTTGTGCCGAGATTAGCACGATGGATAGCGCCCATATTGCATGCAGGAAAGGATAGAAACCGTCCATCCAAAGGACGTGTGGCGCGAGATCTAGTCACATTGGCATTCGAGAGTTTGAAGGGTGAGGGTCCCATGTCATTCTACATCTTGAAACCCCGAACCCCGAAGCACCGAAAGCGCCCAAAGTTGAGCCCGCAGTATCACGGAGCAGTCTTAGCCGTCCATGCAAAGGGGACACCTGGTGCGCGATTAGGCTCCTCATATTTTCACCCATCGCGACTTCGAAGCGCAAGGAGCATCTCCTTCATATCCCTGGGGCGCAAAGTGCCAAAGAGCGTCCAGGACCTAAGCCCATAGTATCGCCGAGTGAGTTCAGGACCGTCTAATCTGAGAGGGACGCGTGGCACCCAATTAAACCATCTTGGCGTTTCGCTCATTGCGACTGTGATAAGCAAGGATCAACTCCTTCCTATTCAAGAACGTCGAAAGTGCCTTTGAGAATAAACATAGGGTCATAGCCCATGGGCACTTGGGAAATAAAAAGAGTTGTGCAAGAGGGGCCAAAGGCGTTGAGTTTAGTCCCAAAAGGGATCATCGCGATCTTCAGGTGCCATCTGATTCAACCTCAATCCTAGTTCTCGCTTGGAGTAAATGAAATTGAGAGGGGGTGGTTGAAACCTCTCCTCACTCATTAAGTGTAAGGTATGGAGGATCTGGCAAGCTGCCTGCCTGAGAGGGTCTTGTGTACTGATTTTTTCCGAAGAAGCCATGTTGAGTCCTCGACTAGCTAGAGAGGTATGCACATGCTAACTCAACACTTAATGGCTCAGCTACTCCCCTTGTAGGATCCATGTGTAGTTAAGGTGGCGTCTGACGAAGAATATCCGTTCGAGTTTGACTGAAGGGACACCACGGCTTGGATAACTGAGCACGCCTCTGTTAGGCGATTTTCTCTAAGTATATAGACTCAGTCTTTGTATTTTGTAATCATGAATGGTTGAGAGAGGCTCCCAGTTGTAAAACTTTAATGAAGCACTGTTATTCTGATTATGCATGGACTCTTGAGACTTCTTGCCTTATAAATGTCGGTTTCTTTCACGTCTTTGTTTACACTGTGTTAGAGCAGCTCGAAGTTGGAGGATCCAGTCGAGTTGTAACTGTTATAGGATGATGTAGGTTAGATCACTGTAATAGTTGCGTTGTTTCTAATCAGTCCCTGTGATTTCTTAGCGTTGAACGACTTGGAATTGGAGGATCCAGTCAAGTCCCCCCTTCAGTTCCTCGAAGCCCTGAACCAAGAGGATCTTGCATTCAGATTTTTTATTCTGTAAACTGTTGAAAGGCCTGTTGCCTGAGGTAGTTTTCTCACTCCTCTCACCAAGTCTTCCACCTGTTCATCTTTTAATCAACTCACTGACTGAAGTTAGATCAAGACCTCCTTTGTTCCTTACATACCAGACCTAGTCCCTGAGTTAGAGCGATATCTTCTTGAGTCTCTACCCATTCGATCACCCATTAAAAGTATCGTGACATAAAACTGATGGGCTCTTCTCCTGCAAGCAATCCAGGAGTGAATTCCGACGCTAACATTTTTGGCACCGTTGTCGGGGACGAAGTTGAAATTTTCCCCGGGATTGAATGAAATTGAGCCTCTGATTCTAAAGGTGCATCAGGCATCAAAGCCCTTAAAGATTTCTACTATGCACCTGGCGACTCCGCTGTGGCGACTCCAAGCTTTCCACCTCACTGTTTCAGTTGTGGCTACTTTAGCACACCTGAAAGCTGACACAAAGGATCTCTCTCGAGAAGGTTTCAGCAGCTTCTTTCTCAGCTTGAGAAGCTTCCTGGGGTAATGACAACATTAATATCTGGCCTTTGATGGTGAACAAGGATCAGGCACATTCAAAGCTGTAAATCTTTCACCTGGCGACTCCATGATTCAAGGATCAATCAATGACTCCACTGGTTTGATATGGAGAAAATCTTAACTCAAAGGTTTGCTTTCTGTGACTTTTACCAGATAGTTGGTTTTCCTAATGCACTTCCTGATAGAGACATATGGGAGAATTTCCTCTCTGAATTTCACACAAAGAGTTTGGAGGAACCAACTGAGCATTTACTGGACTTTCATGGAGTTATTGATTGACTTAATATCACGCATGAAGATGTCTAGATTAATTTGTTTAGGTATTCATTAAAGGGAGCTTCTCTTGATTGGTGTCGATGTCTTCCCACTGCAAGCATCCACTGTTTGAAAGGTTTTCATATAGCTTTCCATTCATTTTGTAAAGATTACTTTCCATCTGAGTGTTTGTATGAAAACTATTGTGAGGAGTTTTCTTCACTTCATGAATCCTCTGCTGGTCCTGAAGACCATGTTTATGACGAAGCTTTTACTGTGGAAGAAAGCATTTTCTATGAAAATATAGAGGGGTTGAATGATATTAATTTTGTTAGCCCTAGAATAGAAGCATTTGACATCATTTGAGATGCATCTATTCTTTTAGACGCTCATAAAGATTAACATGCCTCTTGTGAAAATTATGAGTTTATAGAGCAGATGTGCTCTATAGTAGATGGCTCACCTGGATATAGGGTTGAAGCAGATGTTCCTAGTAGTCCTGCTTATGATGACGAAGACCTTTCCATTTTTAAAGAAGAGATGGTTGTGGAAGAGGATTCTTCTCTTTTCCTTCAAGGGGTTTTCCATGATATATTTTTACCTAGGATTAAAGA
>ML825180.1:47720-80491 GCA_009831015.1 Picea engelmannii | reverse complement strand
TACTTAAATTAATCATAATCAAGAATAACTAATTAACAATAAATAATTAGTTAAGGTTATTTTAATATATAATTATAGTTTAGCTAATCTTTTAGGATTACATTATTAAATTAATTATAATTTATAATCAAGGGTCGTTACATTTTCAGCCTGTATTTTCATAAGGGCGCTTCGAGCTTGACTCCATAGCCCAACAAAAAGGCACTGGAACTGCAGGATGAGTTATTAGAGCATCTCAGGGATGACTCTATCCCCCATGGAGCCTAATGTTAGTAACAATTTTTGTCCTGGGCACAAGAGTATTCAAGTCTGCAAGTTGCATGAGGAGTGCCCAAGTGCAACACGGAAAAATCTCGTTTTAGGCTTCCAAGCAGGTAAGCAGGCGAAATTATATTGTCTATAGTCCAGATTCATCCATAAGAGCAGATCGACAGTCGGCGGGAAATCACGGTTAGTGGAGTTGCGTCGAGATTAGCGCGATGGATAGCACCCATATTGCATGTAGGAAAAGATAGCAGCCATCCATCCAAAGGATGTGTGGCTCGAGATCTAGTCATGTCGGCATTTCGACATTCAAGAGTTTGAAGGGTGAGGGTCCCATGTCATTCTACATCTTGAAACCCCGAACCCCGAAGCACCGAAAGTGCCCAAATTCGGGCCCCTAGTATCACAGAGCAGTCTCAGCCGTCCATCCAAAGGGGAAACCTAGTGCGCGATTAGGCTCCTCGCCTTTTTTCCCATCGCGACTTCGAAGAGCAAGGAGAAGCTCCTTCATATCCCTAGGGCGTAAAGTGCCAAAGAGGGTCCAGGACCCGGGCCCACAGTATCTCCGAGTGAGTTCAGGATCGTCAGATCTGAGAGGGATGTGTGGCACCCAATTAAGAATATCTGTCCGAGTTTGACTGAAGGGACACCATGCCTTGGATAACTGAGCATGCCTCTATTAGGCGATTTTCTCTTAGTATACAGACTCAGTCTTTGTATTTTGTAATCATGAATGGTTGAGCGAGGCTCCCGTTTGTAAAACTTTAATGAAGAACTGTTATTCTGGTTATGCATGGACTCTTGAGACTTATTGCCTTATGAATGTCTGTTTCTTTCATGTCTTTGTTTACATTGTGTTAGAGAAGCTCAGGGTTGGAGGATCCAGTCGAGTTGTAACTGTTATAGGATGATGTAGGTTGGATCACTGTAACAGTTGCATTGTTTCTAATCGGTCCCTGTGATTTCTTAGCACTGAACGACTTGGAATTGGAGGATCCAGTCAAATCCCCCCTTCAGTTCCTCGAAGCCCTGAACCAAGAGGATCTTGCATTCAAAGTTTTTCTTCTGCAAACTGCTGAAAGGCCTGTTGCCTGAGGTAGTTTGCTCACTCCTCTCACCAAGTCTTCCACCTGTTCATCTTTTAATCAACTTACTGACTGGAGTTAGATCAAGACCTCCATTGTTCCTTACATACCAGACCTAGTCCCTGAGTTAGAGCGATATCTTCCTGAGTCTCTACCCATTTGATCACCCATTAAAACTATCATGACATAAAACTGATGGGCATTGGGCTCTGCTCCTGCAAGCAATCCAAGAGTGACTTCTGACGCTAACATAATCCGTCTCCATGGAGGTCAATCCATCATTTGTTCAACCTGTTCATCTCTCTTGCATGTGGATAAGTGTCAAAGCAAATGTATACTCTAAACACGTTGCTTCCCATCTTCTCTTGCACCATCCAGGTGTTGCCATTTTCCACAACGTTGAGCGAAAACACATACTCTAAACACATTGTCTTTATTTTAATTTTGTTTATTTTAATTTATTTGTATTTAATAAAATCTTGACATATTTATTTAGTTAATAAAATATTTGATATGGTAAGGAAACTTTATGGAATATGGGTCCACAAATGTTTATTGGTTTTTATTTATTTAATAAAAGCTTTGATATGGTTAGGCAACTTTATGGAATATGGGTCCACAAATTTTTACTGGTTGCTACATTCTTAGTGATTATATTATTTCAATAGCAGTGGTTAGGTGGGGATCAGGCCCAATCTTGACTCGCTTCGTCTAGTAAGAAAAAAAAAAAATTGAGACGTGCCTGCATTTGATTTCAACTATTGAACCATGCAAAGTTATATGTGGAGAAAGAGAAAAAATAATGATAAGAGAGTCTCAAACATTAAGAGCTGTATGATCTTTAAGAGATGTATGATCTTTGTATGATCTTTCCAACTATTTCCACAGTGTGAGTATCTCTTCTTTACTAAACAATTTAGGAATAAATATACTAAAAATAGATAGAAAAGCATTATAAATATCCACTATATAATCATGTATATCTACTAAAAAAAAGAGAGAAACAAACACTTTTTATCCCTATATGTTGTCAAGCTTGTTGGCTTTGATGAGTAGATTGGTGTTGGCCAGAGCCTTGCGTCCTTGAGTCTTGTAGTTGAATGAGAAACCATGTTCCTCTGGATATCGATGGAGACCGAACTAAGTATTTCTTCAATGACACTAAAAACCTGTTAATCCAACACATTTTCTGCAACTAAAACATCATGCAGGTTTAGACGACTGAGCATGAGTTTCCCCAACATCAAATTGATCATGAGCAGGCTCAACCTCAGTGATTTGATGAATGGGAAGAGTTGCTTCTACTTTAAGTTTGAGAAGATGGTCTTTATAAAAATTTGAGCACACATTCTTTGTTTCAGAGCTTCCAAAAAATTCACACCCTTTAATGCACGTCTAAGGCTCTTTTGAATCCATCCTTTTACTCATTTCTTCAACTCTCCTTTGTTATGTGTAATTGGGATCTACACACGGGTACGTATTTTCAACTTCTTCAGTGGAAGGATCTGTATCAATACTCAATCAATAATTCCTACATATACACCGTGACTCTAAGGAACAATCAAGAAAGCACAATGGTTAAGATATAATTCAACAAACTGAATTTATTCAAAAAACATGTAACATTATTTGAATATCTTGAATTCATTTAATATAATTTTCGTGGAAAAATATAACTATGACAAGTAAAAGTGGTTAATGTAATCAACGCCATGGTGCATATCTGTATTGGACATCTCAGGCTTTGTTTCCAAAGGTCAAGTTATATGATACAATGATTTACAACTACATTGTTTTACAACCACTCGGCCATGACGTGTAGGAAACATTTTTTCTCTGGTAAGGACTTGCTGCCTTTGCAACTCCTCTTGTTCAACTTATAGTTGACTCACTTTAATTTTGATAGAAGAAAAAGTTAGGTATGTAACAAAGGGATATATTATTTTCTTTTTCATCAAATTTTGAAAAATCAATATACCTTAAAGAGAAATAAGTGAAAACAAAACTTTATCTAAACAAGAAACCAAGCAATAGAAAACTAATAAATGGAATAAAAATTGAAATCTAAATCATGAAAAGAAACAAAACAAAATAGATCCAATTGGTTGTTTTTTCAAATAATCAAGTAAAGTATATTTTAAGTATCTGGCCATTGATAGGAAGGGAATAAGGATCACCTTCTAGGCTTTGTAACTTATACCTATGACCCTATCTTCTCCACAATTTTGTAAGAACCAATACATAAATTTTGAATATTGGTATGTTTTATTTTAGGCTCATTGACTCTATCCCATTTATGGACCAAATCACATATATCAAAGTGTTCATCACCAACACTATGTTTTTGAAACCACCTTTTGATGATTTGTTGGTGAGCAACAATTTTTGTTTTTTAGTTTCCTTGCTTTCATAGTTCAACATAATCAGTATGCCAATTATACTATGAAGAGGAGGAGAAGGCTGACCCCTTGATTCTTGGGATAGTTTTAGTGGTGGAAATGTAATATCCCCAATAGAATGAGTGGGGATATTATGTCCTTCTATGCAATAAGTATTTTGGTTGATAAATTTTCACAAACAATTTACATGTATTATACTAATAGGCATTTTTTGAGACATATTGCGTGTAATACAAATACACGAGAAATAGACGAGAAAATATGTGGTATTTTATTATGAATGAATATATGAATACAATAATCCAATGGTTTTTATGGAAGCTACAATAACTCAATTGAAATCACACAATACAAGATAATAACCTGGAATCATGTTGTGGCCTCCTCAACAAATGAGATCAAACCCTCCAAGTGCCACAATCTCTCCAAGAAAATAACTACAACCTAAAACTAAAATCAAAACAAAAGATGAAGCTCCAATGAAGATCCAAGATGGATCCTCCTCCTTGTCCAGCTAGGGTGGATATTGCACCACCGAAACCAAACCAATAGTGGAAGGGTTTTTCTAAAATCTAACGAAACAATGGCTCCAAGAGCACTTCCAAAATGAGAGATCAGATCATAATTCCAAAGTGAGGCTCTACCCCTCCTTTTATCCTTTCTCCATGCCTTCTAGAACTTTCCCCTTTTGACCAAATCAAATGTAACTTCTAGAATTTTCCCTTTTTCTGACTAAATCAAATATAACCCTTATTTCCCTCCAGTTTTCATTTTAATATTAAAAGTAACTTTAACAATGGTTAAGTAACTTATTAATCTAAAGTTACTTTACTTCATCAATGCCACTTTAAAAAAAGAATATCTCGTAACTAAGTGACATTAAATGACTCCTCTTTTACTCCTTTTTCTCCATTGACAAGCCACAAAATTCCTTTCTACTACTAAACAAGGGAACCCAAACATGGGGATATGACAAATCCTCCCTTCCCAATGATTTCATGTCCTCAAGAAATTCCATCATGACCCGACTCTGCATCGAATGATCCATACTAAAACTTTAAATAATATCAGGATCCCAAACCACCCTGTAAGATGTGAAGCATTCTCCGCTCATGGCATCGTATGATAATGTACTGACATAAGAGGTATCCTAAAATACACTGACAAGTAAGGCCCCTAGGTGCTACAACAACACAATCAAATCATCAATGAACTACTCTGCTAGGGAACTCATCTCACGAAGGGAAAAACTTTCTCCCACCTCTGTGTCAACTGTCGCACTGTCTCCTACTGAAATTATAGGGTCCCAAGCTATCCTAAAAAAGGAACCACCACGTCAATAACATCCCACTCTGATCATAGTCGTCCAACCATAGTTCAGACTCTGCATGCCCCTCTCCTCTAACTCCACACTGAAATACCTTTAAGGGATGAACCTACTATCATGAATAGTAGCTGGCATAGGAAAGACTATAAAGTCACGGCCTGTAGATACATCGTCATACATGATCCTGAATATTAGAAAAGGAATTCTATCCCAACCACTAAAGTAAGTTCACAATTAAGAAATCATTATATTTATTACACTTCGTCCAATTATCCTTCTTCCGTTATGTCAGTTCCTACGAACACTTTTCCCATGATGGACCTTCGTCTGTCCTCTGGTGTTTCATCCAGGGGGATTTATTTTTATAGTATGGGAAACCCCCCTCATGAAGTTACTTTGTCTGGGGGCAACATATATCCTCACATGAGTAACCCTTGTCATGTCACTTTCTCTTCACAAGCGACTTCCTCAGTGTCGATTCCCTTACAATACTTTATGAATCAGTATGGAGGAGGATACTATCCTGCCGGACAGGGATAGGGTGTGAACCAGGATCCTTCCTGGCCTTCAATTCCTCAAAACCAATCTTTCCCTGGACTTTGGTCTCAAATGCCGCAATTCATCACTATCGCGAGTCCGGTCACTGCTAGTCATATTGGAGCTCCATCTCCTACGTCTACTAGTCATGTGGGAGATTGGTCAACAACCTATGCAAGTCACGTTGAATACCTACAACCAACTGTTGCGAGTCATGCTGGGGGCACAAGTCTAGACATTACATGTCATACTGGAATTACATCACCAACCTCTACTAGTCATGTTGGATATTGGTCAATAACCTCTACAACTCATGTTGAAGACCTGCAACCAGTTGCTGCAAGTCATGTTGGAGGCAGAAGTCTAGTCACTGCATGTCATACTGGCATTACATCACCAAGCTCTGCTAGTCATGTTGGATATTGGTCAACAACCTCTGTGAGTCATGTTGAATACCTACAACTAGTTGCTACAAGTCATGCTAGGGGACACATGTTTGGTCCCTGCTAGTCACACTACACATACATCACCAACCTCTGCTAGTCATGTTGGGGATTCATCACCAACCTTAGCAAGTCATGTTGGATATTTTCTACTAGCCTTTGCAAGTCATGCTGGGAGCATGTCACCAGCCACTACAAGTCATGCTAGGGGCATTCATATGATTAAGAATCCTAGACATCACAAACATAAGCCTAGATTCCTTTGCAGGACTTGTGAAGGAAGTCACCTTACTCGTTTGTGACATGTTACTACTGGGATACTAGAAGCGTGGGGATCACCTAAGGACCCCTTGAGTTCTGAGGAATCTATGGTTTCACAACACTCCATTCCTTCTTTGGTTGATACAATAGTCCTGTGGATGCAATCTTTGGTTGACACCCCTTTTCATTTAGGGGTTGATGCATCCTTTGACCTTGTTGTCTCACATATTGTTGAACCAGTGGTCATGTCGATGCAATCTTCGACTGAAACCTCTCCTATTTTCAGGGGTGATGCGTCACTTGACCTTGTTGTCTCGCATCTTGTTCAACCAAATTTGGTCGTATCAATGCAATCTTCGATCGATAACACTCCTGTTTTTTGGGGTGATGCTTTTCTTGAACTTGTTTTCTTATGTCCTATTCAACCAATGGTTGAATAAGTGGTCGTGTCGATGCAATCTTCGGTCGACCCCACTCTTCTCTTGGAGAGTGACAAGTCTAAGGGAGTGGCTGTGCCAATGCAATTTTTGGTCAATCTTGATTTTCTGGTTCTGGTTCTATACCTTCTATGCCATGTCCTTAGCATTTCTAGTACTTCACCTTCTAAACAAGAGAGAGTTTTACTCTTCCAGAGTTCTCTCCCTCCAAGTCTTGATGAGGTTCCCTTTGTCTTTTCTAGGAAGAGACATTATTTGATATATCACAGAGACGATAACCTTCGTTAGCACTTTATCCTCCTCGACTTGGATATCTTTGGGTATTCCCAAGATTGTGTCAGTTCTTTGTAAGATATTGACATTCCACAGAAGGAACACACGGGAGCCTTGGCCTCCCCCTTAACTTTCCGCCTAGAATATCCCTAATGAATCCGATTTAATCTCTTTTTTGACTCGGTCAAAAAGATAAAACATTGTCGAGTGATTTGTCCCTTTCACACTTGTTAAATTGGAATTGAAAGGTCGTGAGTCTTAGTTAATCTCTTTTCAGACTCCTTTTCAAAAAAGAGAAAATATCGCTGAGTGATTTTTCCCTTTCACACTCGTTAAATTGGATTTGAAAGGTCATGAGTCTTAGTTAAGCTCTTTTCCAACTTGTTACCAAAAACATAAAAGATCGCCGAGTGAACTTGTCATTTTCACACTCGTAAATTGGATTTGAAAAGACGTCTACTTGGCACAAGTTTACCCCTTTTTTACACCAAGTATACTAAAAGACATAAAACAAGACATTTTCTGGCATTAAGTTGTGATTGCATCTCATGCCCCTGCTTGCAGTATTGAGCCTATAGCCGGTTCTCGCTTTGCGTTATAAACCGTTTGCCTTAGCAGTTTTGTATCCTCAACCAAGCAGAGCCTTGTTTATATCCTTCACAATTTGACACCCTATACCTAGGAGGGAACATCCCCCGACTGTCCATCTCCCACATGCACTTCCCTGCATTAAGCATAGGTACGTTCCACTGCTGGAACTAGTTTTTCTTACTTGCGACACTCGTTTCTTCCTCTGTATCATATAATTCATTTTTTATGAAAAAACAAAAAAAAGACGGGCGGGAAGGGAGTACTATATTATATTTGGCAGTAGTCGTGTCGCCTTTGAACAAATCAAAAATGTTTTGAGTCCATTCTTCATAATTTTGGGATTAGCATGACCTTAGGAAGATGAAATCGTTACAGAGCCTTCTCTATCGACTGGTTACTCTTCCAGTCCCTACAGAGAACTTCATTAATGCCTCTTGCATCTCATGGTTTTATCTTTGGGTCTATGCTGCCAGCTTTCACCATATGTCTCATGCTCTTGTTCAAAGGAAGCCTATCAACCTGTGTCGGCCACTCCTCAGAACTCTTGAGTTTGTATGTCAGCCATACCCTCAGTTTGTCTCAGAATCACATGATACTTTAGTCCTATCATGCACCCTGGTCCTACTTTCATCATTGGTAGGTAACCTTGAACCCAATAGTCGACATTTCGTCATTGGTCGTTGACTAGGTGGTTTCCCTTGTGTTCGATGGAAATACATCTATTCACACATTGGGATTCATGTAGTGTCTTGGATACCATTAGCCTTATTGGTGGTCTCTTCACCTTTGTCGGTAGTTTTCATCACTGGCTGCTATTCAGAGGGTCTTTTTCGTGTACCGCTTGCACTTGGCACACATGAGCAACGCATAGTGTTATTGGTTCGTGAACTTTTTCTTCGTCCGGTTTCCACCAAATCATGAAGCTCCTACTTTATACCTCGTGCTGATTGATGAGAGATTCCTTAATTCTCTCCTTTCAGTGAGTCTCTTTCCATCGACATCATCCCTTTTATTCTGGAAATGAGGCCTAGAGTCTTATGTGTACCTTGAGGCTTGCAGTCATTAGTGGAAGGCTCTCTCGCCATTGACAATTGGGAATACATTAATGTCTCATGATCGATGGATTCTTCAGGTGTTCGACACCGACTCCTCTATTCACACTTGTAAGAATGTACTCGGTGCCTTAATACCTACTTTCATTATCGGTAGGCTGTCTCGTGTTTGTTAACGGTATACATCAATGATCGATAATCAAACGATGTCTCCTTGTGTTTGACCTCAACTCCTTTATTCACATGACGTAGACTTGCATCTTTGGCGGATTGTGTAGAAGACTTGAATACATCACTATGTGGCCGCATCTTTCCTGAGTTGTTGCTTCCTTTTCATTGGACCAATACCTATATGACTTCAGTGATCATGGAAGATCAAATTGTACTCCATGGTATACATATATATTTAGATTGAATTTGAGACTGGTTTTAATGGGCCTTGTTCCTGACTATGACAACTATCGGCATGTAACTGCATTTGTATTTTCCTATTCATGGCCACAGACACTTCTTTGGTATATTTTTTCACATGAATATGCAGTGTATTCTTGGAAGCCATGTATGCAAAGTCAGTGAAAAATGTAATGAGAATTTTAGTTCGTCTAGCTGGTCCTCTACCACTCCACTTATGGGTTATTTATAATGTATTTTGGTCATCGCAGATACTCCTCTGACATCACACATTAGGGGGAATCTGTTAGAGAAAGATTTGCCTCACCCTATGCAATCTTCCAGAGAAGGGATTATTCCATTTCCCTATGCAGACTTACTTTCCTTGATTGATGAATCCAGAGAAAAAAATAAATATTTTTCCACTTGTACGCACCTTGCAAGTTATACAACATGCGTATACGCTAGCTGCTCCATGAAAACTCGCGTACATTGAGATTTGTGCCATAAAATAAAAAATAAATGTTGGGTTTCCATGTCACGACAGAAGATCTTTGATCCCTCGCCTTCCATATACTAGAAACATTCTGATTCGGTCCTTCAGTTGCATTTTGAAGGCTATAAAGAAGCCAATTCCGAGCTATGGAAGAGGAGAGAGAATTCAACGTTGAGAGCAAAGTTACTCTGGAGAAATTATTACTTCATTATTGAGTCTGCATCCCTTTGTCCTTTAAGTCTGAAAACAATGTTCAACTCCCAAGATATTCCCTTATTGATGGAGAACCTCTTTTTCTCCCTTATACGAGCTTGCTTTTTGTGGAGGATTGAAGTGGTGGAGGCCCAATTGGAAGGAACTCGGTTTCTCGGTTCCGAGCCATGTCGATACGAAAGCCTGTAATGTTTTCACTTATGCTGTTCATTTATTAATAGAAATGCTCCTTTCCCATCCAATTGATATCTTGCAAATATATGTATTATGATCCATGGGCATGTTTGTTTTGAATATTAATGGATTATGCTCTCTAATGTGCTAACCTGTTATATTATCACTATATACTTGCTTTGCTTGTTTGTTGAGAACTTGTTGCAGGTATAAAGTTTTGGGTTGAAGTGCTCAATGGTGGACATCATAAAATGTTTGGAGGAGGCATGCCTCTTTCTTACCTCCTTTTCACATTAATTTATATAGCATATGTTGGAATTGAGTTGATTTCTACAGTAACTTCTGTCTGTTGTGGTTCACCCTAGCCATAGAGAGATTTTTCTCATAACATGGTGATATGAAAATCGAAGATCAATCTCTGAGGAAAATTCCTCTCCATGAAGCTCATTCATACACTCATCGATCCTACGTGAACCAAATTCAACTACATGTATGGAATTCCTGTATGGAGGTCTCCCTAGGGAAAACGTCCCCAAAACTAGATATTCCTGGTAGTGGTAAGGCATGTTTTTAATTGTTGCTAGACTCTTCAAGATGTCAACCATAGGCTCTAGATCTTCCTTTATCATGATTAAACACATGAATTAAAACTCTAATACCATCCTTTATTACACATATATAAACACAATATGATTATCCTCCCATTATTTCCCCTCACGCTGGAAAGATCTCTAGCTCTGTGCAAATCGTGTGGCTTTTTTCGTAAAAACCCTGAAAAATTACCGAAATTAGAATGTTGATAACTTTACCTTGTGGACTCCATTTCGGTTGATTTGTTTTTTGAAATTGGGTATTTTTATGAGAGGGCTACAAATATCCTTTTTTTTGGGCAAATTATGCTAAATTTTTTTCATAATGTAATATGAAATCCGCCTCCCCCTTTTTTCCTTTTAAACAATCTGTAAAAAGACCCGAAATATTTTTTCCTTCTTTGGCCAAAGAAAGTGCTCTGATGCAATTACATAATGGAAACATTACCAAATATGATACCATTGTACTATCCCCAATAGGATGGATGAGGATATTAAGTCCTTCTATGTAATAAGTATTCTAGTTGATGAATTTTTCAAACAATTTGCATGTATTTTACTAATAGAAATTTTGTCAAACATATTGCATATAATACAAATACACCAGAAATAGAAGAGAAAATATGTGGTATTTTATTGTGAATGAAGACATGAATACACTAATCTAATGGCTGCTATGGTAGCTGCAATACCTCAATGGAAATCAAACTATACAAGCCAAAAAACTGGAATCATGCCATGGCTTCCTCAACATATGAGATCAAACCCTCTAAGTTCCACAACCTCTCCAAGAAAATCACTACAAAGCAAAACTAAAATCAAAATAGAATATGAAGCTCCAATGAAGATCCAAGATTAATCCTCATCCTTGTCTAGCTAGGGTGGATATTGCACCACCAAAACCAAACCAATAGTAGAAGGGTTTTACTAAACCCTAACGAAATAATGGCTCTAAGAGCACTTAAAAAATGAGAGATCAAATCATAATTTCAAAGAGAGTCTCTACCCATCCTTTTATCCTTTCTCCATGCCTTCTAGAACTTTCCCTTTTTGACCAAATAAAATGTAACTTCTATAATTTTTCCCTTTTTGACTAAATCAAATATAACACTTATTTCCCTCCAATTTTCACTATAAGATTAAAAGTCAGTTTAATAATGGTTAAGTAACTTATTACTGTAAAGTTACTTTACTTCATGAATGTCACTTTAAAAACATAACATCTCATAACAAAGTGACATTAAATGACTCCCCTTTTACTCCTTTTTCTCCACTGACAATCCACAAAAGTCCCTTCTACTACAAAACAGGGGAACCCAAAAATTGGGACATGACAGGAAATGGAAATTTTGGTAGAAGAATTTGTTCTTTTCCATAAACCAGATAAGAAGGAGAAGTGCCCAATGAGCATTTCTGTGTAAATCTATCTACCTAAAGAGATTTAGACAAGGCATTGTGCCAATTTTTTTGATTGTCAACTACAATATTTTTATTAATACAGATCAAATTCGTTTTGGTCATCTCAGCTACTCCATTACCTTTTGGATAATACTTACATTAATATCTAAGAGTTATCCCCTTGTTTAAATAAAACTCAAATAGTAGCAAGGGAGAAAAATATGAAGCATTTTCAAATACATTGACTAGAGGAACTCCAAATATAGTGATTATATGTCGCTAAAGGAATTGGATTAATCATATTTCTATTCACTTGTAACAAAAGAACAACCTCATCCCAACGAGTAAAATAACACGGTGCGGTCAAGATGTACTTGTGTTTCCTTGATGAGTGTGGGTTTATTTATCCTATAATATATATGACCCATTGCTCAAAAGGTCTACTGATTGAGATATGATGTAATTGTATTGATGCTTTCTTCTCTCTTCCCATGCTTACTTGATATATTTAATTTCCTAATGTAAGCATGTGCATCTTTAAAGAGAGTAGGCTAGTAGTAACTGTAGATTTTAACCTTGTACAATATTTTACTGCAAATAGATTTTCAATGAAAGAAAAGAAAAGATACAATGGAAAATACACACATTACACAAAGAGTTTTCCCCTCGAAACCAAAATCGGGAATACCAACATATTCTATATTCATCATGGTGATACATTGTTTACAATACAATATACATATAGGAGCCAACATCATCCAAAAACCTAACCCAATGAGTTGGATTATTTAACAAACCTAATTCCTTAACTGTAAATAGAAAACCATCAGAAAAAAAACCATATGCCGAAAAGATGCCCAACAATGGACACAAAAATCAAGGCAACATGAAAAACGAGGAAAGATCGCGACAGGTTTCCTGAGGATTTTTTTTTTTTCTCAAGAGTGTTGCTCTTGAACCCCTGCGCAGGGGGGATATCCCCCCCCCCTCAAATCCCCATGTGCGCTTGGTGCAACATAGTAGACGTTCGAGCTAGTTGTGTGAAGAATATAACACATGCCCAAAATTACCCCCCTTGTTGTTTTGTTTGGATACAGAGGGTTACATGGTTACATAGTCAACAATCCAGGGAAATAATGCCCATGGATCCTCTACACCAAGAGAACTTCTCAGTGCTCACAGATTTTTTTAATAAATATGAAACATTCTTCAAAGTGTGCACCTTCATCAACAACACTTTATTTTCTTCAACCATGTCTCTCAAAAAGTGATATTGAATATCAATATGCTTTGTCTTTGAATGATAAGTTAGGTTCTTCGCTAGAAAAATTTCACTTTCATTATCACAATCTATCCTTACAGCTTGTTGTACCAACCGAGTACTTGAACACAATATTTGTAACCATAGTTCTTCCTTACTTGCATGAGTGGTTTCCATGTATTCAACTTCTGTAGTTGAAAGTGCCACTACAACTTGTCTTTTGTTCATCCAACTGATTTCTCCTCCAAACAGGTTTAACAGATACCTGCTTGTAGATCTTCTACGATCTAGATCTCCAGCCCAACATGCATCTACAAAGACATGTATGTCCAACACTCTGTCCAATCCTGGTCTTCCTTGGTAGCACAATTCATATCTAGCAGTTCCATGCAAATACCGAAAAACCCTTTTTACTGTTGTCCAATGCTCCTTCTCTGGTTTTGACATATACCTTCTCAAAACTCCCACTGCATGTGAAATGTATGGTCTAGTACAGACCATTTCATACATCAAACTACCAACTGCACTCGCATATGGAACATGATAAATGTCCTCCTCCTCTTCTTGTGTCTTGGGAAACTGATCCACAAATAAATTTACACCAATAAGAATAGGGACCTTGACTGATTTACATTCCTGCATATTAAACCTATGCAATATTGTCTCGACGTATTTTCTCTAATTTAACCATAGTTTCCTCTTTTTCCGATCTCTTTTAATTTCCATGTCCAAAATGAAATTTGAAGCGTCAAGATCCTTCATCTCAAATTTAGAGGACAACCGAGTTTTCACATCCTGGATAATTTCCTTGTTGTTTCCTATCAACAAGAGGTCATCCACATACAAGACCAAATAAATAAAATGATCACCAATTAATTTAAAATACACATAGTGATCATCTTTTCTTCTTGTGAAGCCAAGTCTCACCATACAAGTATCAATTTTTTTATACCACATCCTTGGTGATTGTTTTAAACCATACATAAACTTTTTCAACTTGAATACCAGATCCTTCTTTCCCTCCACAGTAAAGCGTTCTGGCTGCTTCATATAGACTAATTCTTCTAGATCCCCATGTAGGAATGTTGTCTTCACATCCATATGTTCTACTTCAAAATCAAATGCAACAGTAACAAATAAGAAAAATCTTATAGAATTTAACTTCGCAACAAGAGAAAAAATCTCACCAAAATCAATTCCCCCAACCTTGGAATAACCCTTTGCTACTAACCAAGTTTTGTATTTCTCCACTTTTCCTTCTACATTCAACTTCTTTTTAAATACCCATTTGCTGCCAATATGATTTCTTCCAGTCGACAACTCCACTAGATGCCAAGCCTCATTCTTATCCAAGGCTTCCATTTCTTTATCCATGGCCTTTTCCCATAGATTTCCATTATCTAAATCCACTGCCTCCCTGACGGTTCTAGGATCATCATGAGTAATAGACAGAGAAAAATTTGAATGAAAATCATATGGAGTATACCTTTCTGGTAGGATTCTTTCTTGAACTGATCTTGTCAATACTGGAGTATGAGGATATTCTTATTATGATTCATGTTCTTCTGTAGAGTATGATTCATCATCCTTTAAATCAAACTATATTTTCTCTGGTTCTTTCTTACTTGGTAGGACTTCCTATTTAAAAACATCCTTCATTTCTCTAAATACCACATCTCGGCTATACACAACATTCTTAGTTTATGGGTTCCAAAGCTTATAAACTTTGAGACCATCTTTATACCCAATAAAGCTACACTTTTCAACCTTCTTATCTAGCTTACTCCTATTTTCCTTTGAAACATGAACATAGGAGTCACAACCAAATACCTTGATATGTGTGAGAGAAGGTTTCTTACCAATCCATAACTCTTGTGGAGTCTTGTCATCCAATGCTGATGAGTGTGATCTGTTGACTAGGTAACATGAAGTACCCACTGCCTTTGCCTAAAATTCTTTCCCTAACCCGACACCACTGAGAATACACCTTTCTTTTTCCATCAACATCATGTTCATCCTTTATGCAACTCCATTCTACTGAGGTGTATATGGAGTAGTCTTTTGCCTCGCTATACCGCACTTCTTACAAAATTATTCAAATTCAGTCCCGTCGAACTCTCTGCCATTATCCGTCCTCAACGCCTTAATTCTTTTCTCTGTTTGATTCTCAACAAGATCCTTAAATTCTTTAACCCTGTTAAATACTTCATATTTCTTCCTGAAGAAATATATCCAAGTATTCCTTGAGAATTCATCTAAAAATGAGACATAGTGCATAGATTTTCACAATGATGGAACTGACACAGGTCCAAACACATCACTGTGAACTAGCTATAAAATTGCTTCTGCCCTCGTTGCACCAGAGGGGAATCTTACCCGATTCTTCTTCCCATATACACAATGGTCACATAAATAAAAATCCAGAGAGCAGTTATACATACCTTCAACCATACCTTTATTGTGTAGTAGTCGAAGACCCTTCTCTCCGATATGCCCCAGTGTTTGATGCCACAGCATAGCCTTTTCTCCAGAGATTGTAGGATTTCTTTCTTCTTCAAATCCAATATCAGGAACAATGGAACTATTACACCCATCACTAATAGTGCTTCCTTTCATATTATACCGAGTTCCAAACCGAACTTCCTTTAACAACACCATTTCTCCTCGAACCATCCTCCATATTTCCTTTTCAAATATTGTTTTTACCCCCGCATCATCCATTTTTCTTACATAAATCAAATTTCTGGCCAAACCTGAGATGTAGAGAACACCAAGTAGTGTTATAATCGTTCCATATATGAGCCTCTAATTGACTTTTCTTCGTCCTATGATTTTGGTTGTCGAGTCATCACCTAGGAAAACATTACCTCCATCATACCTTTCATATTCAAAGAAGCACTCCCTTTGGGGAGTCATATCAAAGGATATACCTAAGTCAACCACACATGCCTCATGATATGCATGTGTGCTTGAAGAATCCAAGTACGCATCCCCTCTTGTTCTTTGGAATTCTTTTCTTCTGTAGAAGGATCTTCTTCATATCCCTTCTTTTTCTCAATTTTGGATCTACATTGCTTCTTGTAGTGCCCTTGTTTTCCACATCTCCAACATACCTTTACAAACTTTTCAGGAGATTTAGATCTACACTTATACTTAGATCTCCCAATTTAGGAATTAGATCTGTTTCTTTCCTGGGAGGGTGCTCTTGCAAATAATGCATATGTGCTCTGTCCTTCCATGTTCTTTCCTCTCATCTCCTAAGACAACACGGATGAGACCACTTCATCAATCTTCAGGGAAGTTGTATTACTACCTATGGCCACAACGAGAATATCCCACGAGTCTGGTAAAGATAACGATAAAATGATACACTTATCTTCATATGAAATTTTAATCTCAACAGAAACTAACTGACTTACCACAGTATTGAAGGAATTCAAATGCTCTGCCACCGAGTCTCCATCTCCCATTCTCAGGTTATACAACTTCTTTCTCAAGAATAGTTTATTTACTAGGGACTTAGAATGATACAACATCCCCAACTTATCCCATAAATATTTGGTTGTATCTTCCTCTGACACATTTAGTAATATTGAATTTGAGAGACACTGTTGGATTGCGATTTCGCCTTTAATCCAATTTTTTCCATTCATTTGTTGAAGTTCTTGTAGGTGCAGTACCTGGATCCATCGTGATCTACTGATATCTGTCCACCAACATATATTCTATCTTGAGCTTCTACAACTCAAAAAATTTCCCATTAAACTTCTCGATCTCCATTTCCGAACTACTCGCCATTTCTTTTCACTTGAAAAAACATTAACGCAAATCTCCCACTGTAACAAGGCTTATCATACTCTCGAGCCAAACCCTTGACCATAAAGGCATCCCCCTAAATCCTACAAAGCTCTGATACCAAATGTAGATTTTAACCTTGTACAATATTTTACTACAAATAGATTTTCAATAAAATAACAAAAAATATACAATGGCAAATACACACATTACACATAGATTTTTCCCCTGGAAACCCAAACTGGGAAAACCAACATATTCTATATTCATTCATGGTGATCCATTGTTTACAATACAATATACATATAGGAGCCAACGACATCCAAAACCCTAACCAAATGACCTGGATTAGTCAACAACCCTAATTCCTTAATTGGAAATATAAAACCATCGGCAGGAAACCATGTGCTGAAAAACCGCCCAACAGTGGACATGAAAATCGAGGCGACATGAAAAATGAGGCAAATATGTGACATGTTTCCCGAGGAAAATAAAATTTCTTGGGGGTGCTACCCCTAAACCACCCCCTCAAAATCCCCTACGTACCCAATCCAACATCACAGACACTAGAGCTAGTTGCGCAAAGAATATAACACATACCCAACAATAACTAGCTCTCAATATCTTATGAGCTTTAGTTTCACTAATGAAATGACCTAAAACCATATCATCATGGAGATCTTTCAAAACCTTTTCTGCATCATCTTTTTCCAACATCAAATTAATACTCCATCATATTTCTTTTGGAAAATGATTCCATTTAACAACTTGTATTGTGTATATTTTAAACATAAAGCCCTTTTTTCTTTTGAGTTCACGTGGCTCGAACTAGTCTAATGGTGTAAGAAATATGTTAAGTCTGCATACCATGAATTTAATTTGTCTAGAACATAGAGTATTTATTTAATTAATACAATGATGTATCCTATCTACCAAATTGTATAATTAAATGTGTTTAAATTGGAGTGCTTTAAAATACTTTTGAAAATCTTGCAGATTTCCATAATCAAAATGTCTTGAAATTTTGTTTTCACCCCGATGTACAAAAGTTCAAAATCGAATACGTTTATTGGCCAATTTTGAAACTTTCAATTAGGTAGATTTCAACTTTTCATATGCGCGAATTTATTTCCACCCCGACGATATCTTATGAGGGAAACTTAAAAAAATTTCGATCGATGTTGTTCAAAAGTTTTTTGTATTGTGATCGATGTATTCTAAAACTTTACAATAGTAAAAATTTTCACTTTATAAGGCATGTAGATGATTGACAATGCAAAGTTATAAGGCATGTAGATGATTTACAAAAATTACTTTATTAATCGAATGCGTCGAAGCCAATTTGAACTTTATTCCATGATAAAATTGGTAAGTGACTAAAGTTTTCGAAAAAAATGAGATTGCAAAGCAACCTTCGATAGGAGTTCATCAAGGGAAATTTTAACTTTTCATTTGGAGAAAAGTAAACTTTGTCTTGTGAAAGTTTAAAAGTTCCTTGATAAAGATTGAAAATATTAATAAAGAATCTCTTTTGACTTAGAAAATCTTGGGTTGTTTTGGAAATGGAGTTAGGCAAACAAAAACTTACTTTTATGAAAAATTTTCAAAACTTATAAGAAAAAAAATGAATTTTAGAATAAGAAAGGAAACTAAAGTATAAAGTGGTACTCAAAATTTTCGAAGAAATTTAGGGTGTGTTGAAGGATTAACAATACAACAATATAGTGTGGGAGGGGTGCTATATGACCCTAGAGGACACATTGAGACTACTTGTTCATAGAATATAGGAGTGGCCTCCAACAATCAAACTGAAGCATATGCTCTACTACAATTCTTGCTCATATCCAGATCTAAAAACATTGGAATTCTATTAGTAGTGGGTGACTCTAAGAATACAACCAGACATCTGAAACTCTACTCCTTCCCCAACAATGTGAGTCTCAGATAAATTTTTCTCTGCATTCATGGCATCATCAAGGAATTCAACCAAGTTTACTTGTGGCATGTTAAGCGAGACCTCAACTCCCTCCTTGATAAATTGGCCAATAAGGGACTTAATGGTGAAGTTGGTTCTCTAAATATAAATGGAAGGACCAATCACATCCTTGTCCCTTAGATACTCTCCTATGGTCTTGGATTATTCTCCTAACCTATGGTTTGGAAGGGCGTTTCTCATTTTCTTTTCCCTCTTCTCTAGAAACACATGGCCTCCCTCTTGTCTCACCATATGTCTATCTTCTCCGCCCTTGAGGTCCTCTCCCCCTTGTTTTTCCCTCTCTGCCTTTCCTTTGTCCCTCATCTTAGCGTCACCTTGTTCATACCCCCTGCCCTTATACTCATCATTTGGTTCCTCCTCTCCAGTATTAGTCTCATCCCCCCAACTTGTATTCTCTCGATATGCTACTTCCATCGGTTTGTCCTACCCCTTTTTCTTTTACCTCGTGTGCAATTTGTGCGTCCTTAGTATGCACACTAAAACATTGAGAGTCATATTCTTTTACGTTCCTTAATTCTCTTGGCCATATCTACACCCGTGTGACATATATTTCACCCTATACGTTGCTTGCATTAGACTTTCCTTCCCCCTTTCCTCATCTCCTGTCTGCAATGTTCTTCGCCCTTGTATGCACACTGCACTTTTGGGAAATGTATGCTCTCATGCTGATGCAGGGGATCAAATTTTGCTTAAAAATCAAAGTGCTCGGAATCGCTTCAAATCGGACATGTACATAGGCCTCATCGTTATGAACCCAATGCAACTTGAATGGGCTCAAACATACGTTTTATGAGCAAGATATCACATTTTTTTCGTTTTGCTAAACAGACAAAATTTTTGCTGACTGTACAGTCCATATAGTGCTGACGTGGAAGATGAGCATACAATGATGTGGAAGAGGAGTGGTATGCTGACTGGGAAGGTGTGGCAAATGTGGTTGAATCATAGTTTGACAAGTTTCATCTGGTGGGCGAATGTAATGGTGCCACGTGGCCTAGTCGTGGGCTGACACGTGCCACCCCTCCATAGGTTGGCGGTGGTAAAATTATATGTGACTCCACGGGAGTCGAATCCGTGACCTATGGGCATGGGGGAAAGGTTTGGCAGGGCCGAGATACCAACCTGCCCACGGTAGTATTTAATATCTATTGTCTGAATTAAATATTTGAACTGTTATGTTGGTTCGGATGGCAAAGAAAAGGGCTAGGGCCTAACCTCAGCCCCCAACGCAACACACAACATATAACCCTGCCACATGAACCTATGCTCTGTAACTATTGGCGCGGAAATTACATTAGTATATCCCCTTCGCTATAACTTTGGTGCGGTTATTTACAACATACACCCATGTTACTAACACCTCTGCATATTTTAGTTCACGTGGGAATATGGGTGTGTTAGCCCATGGACTTTGGTTTGTATTATATGTAGTTTTGTGGTATGGTTACATGCGATTTGTTTGGCGTAGATTTTTTAGCACTTCGGATATAGCCCTTGGTTCTTAATACCTTGCCACTTGACCGTTCACGGAAATTTGGGGTGTGGTTAAGCCACAAAACCCATTTTATACGTTAGGACGTTGCCACATGCCCCCCCATGTGACCAACACCTCCACCCTTATAGGCGCCTAGTCCGCTAACTATTCGACAGATTGTCGCATTTTGCGGGATGCGTGTGTGTGCTAGGTTTTAGGCCCAGTAACGCTGCGGGAGGCAGGTTGGTCATTCACAAGTGCATTTCGGCGAGCAGGTACAACAAGCTTGAAGGGAAAAACTTATAGGAAGTGTAACTTCTTCATTTTTGGCCAAACCAGGTGCCAAAAAAACCTAGCTAGGGGTTTTTTGATGTTGTGAAGCCATTGAAGCCATCCATTTTGTATTTTGAGCATTGTAAGAGAACTTTTTAAATATAATGAAAATGATCCAATGAAAGCTGGACCATGAGATGTAGCCCAAGTGAGGGGTCAACTCCTTTATCATTTGTTGTGTTATCTGTTCATTGTAAATGGTTTCTATCAGTTTGATATGTTTCTTATGTTTAAGTAAAACTCATTAAACTTATGTGTTAGTAACTTGATCCAATTACCCAAACACATGCCATTTTACACTTTCAATTTAAAGAGATAAGTCTTCTTCGTTTTTAATATCTATTGGAAACATATTCATTCCATTTTCGGATTAGTTGGTATCAGAGCTTTGGTTCTTGAAGGCTTGATAGTTTGCAAGTTGCTTTTTCTTTTTTGATGCTTACAAGGTTGAAGCTCACAAGAGGAGAAGGTCAACTTGTAGAGCCAAGTTCTCAACTGTCAAGAAGGATAACTATCAAATCACCTCAAATTTCAAGGAGATATTCACCAAGTATGGCTCATGAGGAGAGTCATGGAACTCCTCCTTCAGAAGAGGAAACTTTCAAGAAATGCTTCTTTGATATGGATGAAATAGTGAAAGCATTATTTGATGAAATGAATGCAAGATTGTAGGGTGAAATCTCCAACCCTCCAAAGGGAAATGGATACAGTGGTTATAAAACTCCAAAGGGAAATAGAGGGAGTGGTGATTCTCCACCTCCTTCACTTCCATCTTCAACCTCTTCCGACATTTCACAACCACCTCCAAATTCTCCAAAAGAACATGGTAAAACTCCTTTACAAACTCCTTTGCTAAAGCTTGATATTAAGTTTGAATTTCCTATGTACAATGGAGAGGTAAATGATGAGAAATTAGATAATTGGATTCATCAGATTGAAGTGTATTGTAGGATACAAAGAATCACAGATGATCAAACTAAGATTCAACTTGCTTCTTTAATATTGGATAGTGAAACACTCATTTGGTGGGAATCCAAAACTCAAGAGGACATGAAGAAACATGGTAAAGTTTTATCCTCTTGGAATGAAAAAGGCAATTTTATCCATTAGCATACATGCAAAAAGCTATTATGGATTGGAAATTTTTTTTTAGGTAAGCCAAAGGGCAAGATGCGTAAAGTTTCACTCAAGAATTTAGGAGAAGAGCCTTGGTTTTGGGTGTAGATTTGTCTTCACAAGATACTTTGCTCAAATACATTGGAGCATTGCACAACTACATGAGGCATACAATACTTATGTTTAATCCTTCAAATCTAGATGAAGTATGTGTGCAGGCTACTCATTTAGAGGCAAGAGGAAGGAATGAACCTCAAGAGGGCAGCAAGAAGAGAAAAATGAAGTTTGAAGGAAATGGAAAGAAACATGCTTCAGTCAAGAAAGAGAGGGAGAAACTCTCTTGTAAACATTGTTCAAAGGATGACCATGATGAAGACCATTGTTGGAAACTTCATCCTGAAAAGAGACCCAAAAAGCTCAGCAACAAAGAGAAGACAAACATTGTTGCAACTTTACAACAAGATTTAGGATATGTTTCAGAAGATGAAATGAAGATCACAACAATGGGTTTACAAGGTAAGAATTCTGTTGCAAGTACTAGTTCTTCAAATTCTGCCATCAATGAAACTCAACATGAAAAAGAAAGGATAGAGATTTTCCACATAAGGGTAATTTCAAAACATAGCAAGATAGATACTCTTTTTTATACATGATCACACACAAACCTTATTTCTGAAGACATTGTCAAGAAACTAGATTTGGAAACTACTCCTCATCCTAAACCATACCCTCTAGGTTGGATATGTGACAATGCCAAATTACACGTGACAAGAAGGTGTAAACTCATATTTTCCATCACTGCAAACTATATAGATGAGGTAGAGCTTGATGTTATTCCTTTGGATATCTGTGGTATTGTATTTGGAAGGCCATACTTCTATGATAGGAGAGCCATTTTTTATCGTGAAGAGAACAAGTATCATTTGTTTAAAAATGGTGTTGAGTACATTGTTAGATCACATACAAAGAAAATGAATTTGTCACTTACAAATGATGGACAACTGAAAATACTAGTCAATTCTAGTAAGAAACTTGTACTTTTGATGACTAAACCCAAAGACAATGATGAAGAACAAGTTCTCAAAGGATGTGATGAAAAGTTACAATCTGATTTGCATGAGGTTGTTAACAAAAATGTTGATATTTTTTAGGAACCAATGGGATTGCCTCCTAGAAGGGGTCTCCAACAAGAGATTCTATTACAACAAGGAGGTCCTCTTCCAAGCAATGACATGTGCAGGATGTCAGTCAGGGGGAATGTTGAAAACATAAAACAAGCCCAAGAGTTTCTTGATAAAGGGGTCATCAAACCAAGCATTTCACCATGCAGGTCACCAATTGGTTTGGTACCAAAGAAAGATTGTATGTGGTGTATGTGGGTACATTTCAGAGCCTTGAACAAGACTGCATATATGATTTTTGAAGGAGACATATGGCAGAAAGATTTGAGATCAAAGCAAGCTCCATTGCATGCCTTGACAAGTTATGTTTTCCACTTGGTGATAAGGTATAAGAAATACTTTTATGATAAAGTTGTTGATATGCTTACTAGGCCTATTGTTAATGCTTTAGTTATTTACAAGCACAATCTTATCATGCATGAGAGCTATTGGGAACAATATGCTATAGATGCTAATTTCAAATATTTTTATGCAATTTTATGTCATTCTAACCAAGTTGAGGAAATTGATTCCTATGTGCATGGTAAACTTTTGTATCTTGGCAAGCTATGTTTTTCACAGGGTGAAAGAGTCAACATGATAAGAGAAGCACATTCTTCTCTTGTTGCTAGCCAGTTTGGTATGGGAAAGACGATGGCTAGATTGAAAAGAAAACATCCTAAGTTTTTGGATGGTCATATACATTACTTTCATCATGCTTATAACTAGGCCAAGAATTTCATTGAACCAACTCATTTTGTACAACAAATCATTCAAGAATAGTTGAGAAAGAGCCAAGCCAAGTACACAACAAAGCATGACAAGTTTTGTATTGTTCTCAAAGGCACCAATCCAAGAAAGGTTGGATGGATTGAGATTGTAAAGGTGGGGGCACTATACCCTCCTATATAGATTGACTAAATGTATTCTTTTGGAGGTCCAAAAGCTTCCCAATGGGGAGGTGTGATCCAGGGGATCAAATTTTGCTCAAAAATCAAAGTTCTCGGAATCACTTCAAATTAGACATGTATGTAGGCCTCATCGTTACGAACCCAAAAAAACTTGAATGGGATCAAACGAAAATCGTATGAGAAAGATATCGCGTTCTGTTAGTTTTACCAAACAAACAAAATATTTGTTGACTGTATAGTTCATACAGTGCTGACATGGCAGCTAACCATACAATGACATGGCAGAGGAGTGGCATGTTGAATGGGTAGGTGTGGCAGACATGGTCGAATCATAGTTTGACATGTGTCATCTAGTGGGCGAATGTAATTGTGCCACATGGCCCAATCGTGGGCTTCCATGTGGCACCACTCCATAGGTTGGAAGTGGTAAAATTATATGTGACTCCACGAGAGCTGAACGCACAACCTATGGGAATGGGGGAAAGGTTTGGTAGGGTTAGGATACCAACCCACCCAAAGTAGTATTTAATATCTATTGTATGACTTAAATATTTGAACTGTTATGTTGGTTTGGATGGCGGAGAAAAGGGTTGGGGCCTAGCCCCAGCCCCCGACGCAACACACACCATAAAACCCTGCCACATGACCCTATGCTCCATAACTGTTGGCATGGACATTACATTGGTATATCCCCTTTGATATAACTTTGGAATGGTTCTTTACAACATATTCCCATGTTACTAACACCTCAACATATTTTAGTTCGTGCAGGAATATTGGTGTGTTATCCCATGTACTTTGGTTTGTATTAAATGGAGTTTGGTGGTATGGTTACATGCGATTTGTTTGGAGAGGATTTGTTAGCACTCCGGGTATAGCCCGTGGTTCTTAAGACCTTGCCACTTGACCGTTGGTGGAAATTTGGGGCATGGTTAAGCCATGAAGCCTGTTTTAGGCTTTGGGATGTGGCCACATGCCCCCCAATGCGACCAACACCTCCACCCTTATAGGTACCTAGCCCGCTAACTCTTCGATAGATTGCCCCGTTTTGTGGGATGTGTACGTGTGTTGGGTTTTAGGCCCAATAACGTTGTGGGAGCCAAGTTGGTCATTCACAGGTGTGTTTTGGTGAGCAGGTACAATAAGCTTGAAGGGAAAAGCTTCCAAGAAGTGTAACTTCTTCATTTTTTGGCCAAACCAGGTGCTGAAAATGCCCAACTAGGGGTTTTTGGATGTTCTGAAGCCATTGAAGCCATCCATTTTGTATTATGAGCAATTTAAGAGGACTTTTTAAGAATAATGAAAATTATCCAAGGGAAGCTAGACCAGGAGATGTAGCCCAAGAGAGGGGTGAACTCCTTTATCATTTGTTGTGTTATGTGTTCATTGTTGATGGTTTTTATCAGTATGATATGATGCTCATGTTTAATTAAAAATCACTAAATTTATGTGTTTTTAACTTAATCCAATTACCCAAACACATGCCATTTTACACTTGCAATTTAAAGAGATAAGTCTTCTTCATTTGTAAGATCTATTGGAAACATATTCATTTCATTTTCAGATCACATGCCCCAAAAATATCTTGGCCATTCTTGCACCCATGACCTTGTTCATTCTTTTCTAGAACATGAAATGATAGGTGGAGTTATGGATATATTATTCCCGGGAGGAGGATTGTACTACCCTCCAAATTAGGAAATTAAAACTTACAAATTCGAATGTGGCTCAATTGTTTTGCATTATTTCATTATTCTCTTTGACAGGTTAATAAATCGAGTGATAGTATCCATCAACATGTCGAGCAAAAGACAAGGAATGAATTCCAAAATGATTCAGCTTCAACAAGAGTTGGATGAATTTCTCTCTATGGTTATCTCTATGTAGTATTCCAGATATAAAATAGTATGCAGAACATAAATATTTTAGATAGAAATGGATGAACAACAATGATATAGCCAGAAGAATACCAGAATAATACCAGAATAACACCAGAAAGAGCACCTTGATTAATGATAGCAATGTTCACTTTCCTCTTCGAGGGGGAAACCTCCAACAGAGCATACCTCTATTACAATAATATCCAAGATAAGATTTGTCACACCCTCTACTCTTATTTATACTAAAATTATCTATCCAAAAGAAAAATCTAAAGGAAGATCCTTTTAGAAGTGAAAGATTCTATTAGGTCTTCTTACATTTGACTTATTCTTCCTTATTGATAGGCCTTATTAATATTGGCCTTTATTACATGGAATTATATTATTCTACCTACATGAGGGGTTTGGGAGGTTAGTTCCCTAACATGCTCTGCCCCTTGAAGAACAACCTTGTCCTCAAGGATTCATATGAGAAAATTGTGGTAGAATGGTGGTCGGATCCCAGGTGGCATATTTTAGAGGTGTATCTTTCCATTGGACTAACACTTCCTTGATGGTGCACTGACGGAGATGATGCTCTCGCTGGGCCAAGACTGGTTGTGGCTGCAACCATATGGAACCTTCTTCATCCAACTCAGGGAGACTAGTTTGAGTTTGGAACTTACTTCCAATCACATTCTTTAAGTAGGAAACATGAAAAACAAGATGGAGCTTCATCTGCATGGGTAGAGATAACTGTTAGGCCATCGATCCCACGCACTTGAGCACTGTATAAGGACCATAAAATTTGGGTGCAAGTTTCTAACAATGTTTAGATTTGAGTGAAGTCTACTTATAAGGTTGTAGTTGAAGAAACACTTAGTCCTCTTCAACAAAATGGTGTTCAGAACGACTTTGATATGCTTGTTTCTTCATGCAATTCTGACCCATGACCAAATTGTCTTTGAGGGAACGAAGAATAGCCTCGCAAACTGTAACAGTTTTTTCAACCTCCTGAACCTTCGAGACCCATGTCATATAGGAGAGAACTGATGGGAGATTTTGGCCATAGACTGCTTCAAAATGAGTCATGTGAGTAGTTGTATGGTAATATGTGTTGTACCACCATTCAACTAGGGGTAACCATTAAGCCCACCAATTTTTCCTCTCAGATGCAAAACACCTCAGATATGTTTCCAAACACTTGTTGACAACTTCAGTCTAGCCATTAGTTTGGGGTGATAGGTAGTGCTAATATGCATTTGGGTGACCTGTAGCTTGAACAATTCTTGCCAAAAATTCCTAGCGAAATTGGGGTCTTTGTTAGTGACAATAGAATTAGGCATGCCATGAAGCTTGAATATATTATCCATGAATATTTGAGCCACTGTGGAGGCTGTGAATGGGTGTTGAAGAAAAAAAAAATGAGCATATTTGGAGAGATGATATACGACCACCATCATGACTGACTTATTGATCGATTTCGGTAATCCTACAATGAAATCCATAGAAATATCTCACCAAATAGTAGGGGGAATCGAAAGTGGTTGGAGTGTTCTCAGAGCTTTGAAAGTTTCTCCCTTGTTGCATTGACATACCTCAAATTTATCCATAAAGGTGTGAACGTCATGTTTCATACCCTCCCAGAAAAATAATGTTTGACCCATTCATAGGTTTTGGTAAACCCTGAATGCTAGACTGTGGGTGAGGCATGAAGTTTAGAAAGAACTGTGGATTTAAGTTGGGATTGCTTGCATAAATACAAACAAATTTTGTAGAGAATCTATTCATTGTGCCAATATTACCCTGGAGAAACTGAAGAATTGTGTTGCAATTGGTGGAGCAGGATAGAAATTTTGGGGTCTTGTAGCCATTTCTGATGAACAACTTGGAGCCAATATGGTACAATGAAGGAGAGGGAGAAAATGGACCCATTTTCTTCATATTTACAGGAAAGAACATCAACCACTACATTTTACTTTCCCTTCTTGTAAATGATCTCATAATCATATCCAAATAGCTTGGCCACCCATTTTTGTTGTGTCGGGGATGAAGTTCGTTGTTACAAGAAATACTTGAGACTTTGATGATCAATTTTGATTTGTAATCGCTGATCCAATAAATAAGGATGTCAGAGATCCACATCATGCAGAATAAGTAACATTTCCTTTTCATAAATGGATTGGCCCAAATGTCTCTCTAAAAGTTATTTCCTAGTGAAGGCCAAAGGTCTTCCATATTGGATGAGGATCACTCCAATTCCTTTCCCATAAGCATCACATTCCAATACAAATGTTTTTGTGAAGTCTGGAAGGGCTAGGACAAGGGTCGAGCACATAACATATTTTAAGGCTTGGAATGCATGATCTATAGTTGAAGTCCAAGTGAAAGAATTATTTTTAAGAAGAGAAGTGAGAGGAGCTACAATATTTCCATAATTCCGAACAAACGTCCTATAATAGCTCGTTAAACCTAGAAAACCCCACAATCTCTTAAGTTTCTTAGGGCGAGGACAATCTTACATAGATTCAATTTTCTTAGGATCCACTCGGAACCATCCTTGCCGAAAATATGACCCAGGTATTCCACTTCCGAGGCACCAAAAGAACATTTAGATTATTTGAGGAAAATTTGGTGCTTAGAGAGTAGATGGAGAACTTGATTCACATGGGAGAGATGGGATGGCCAAGTTTTACTATAGATGAGAATATCATCAAAGAAAACTAAAACAAAATGACAGAGAAAAGGATGGAAGACATGAATCATAATACTTTGGAAAGTGGAAGGAGAATTACACAATCCAAAGGGCATTACCAAGAATTCATAATGACCCTCATGAGTGAGAAATGTAGTCTTGGTAATTTATTCTTCTTTCATATAGATCTGGTGGTAGCTAGAACGTAGTTCCAATTTGGTGAAGTACTGAGCACCACTCAATTCATCCAAGAGGTCATCAATGATAGGAATGGGGAATTTGTATTTCATTGCAAGTTTGTTGAGGGCCTGAAAATTAGGACACATGTGCCAAGTACCTTCTTTCTTGAGTACCATGACCACAGGGGAAGAATAGAGGCTAGTACTGGGACAAATAAGATTGGATTCTAGTAATACATGAATAATTTTCTCAATTTCATTATTCTAGAAAAAGGGATGAAGATAAGGCCTAAAATTGGGAGGAAGTCTGCTTGGGATGAGAGGGATAGAATGGTAATGGACTCCATAGGAAGGGGGGAATTCTTTGGGAGTGGTAAAAACAAGTTGGTGGTGAGAGAGGATATATTGGAGGTCAAGATGCATATAAGGTGTCTCAACAACATGAATGGAGTGGAGCTGGGATATAATTCTCGAATGACATTTTTTGAGGATATTTTCCATGAAATGGGAACTAATGATCTCAGGGGAGCCTGTTGTGATGCCTTGGAACTTATATTGTTGTCCCTCCTATTGGAATTGCATGGTTAAGTCCTTAAAATCCATGAGAATGGGGCCTAAAGTGCATAACCATTTGACACCAAGAACAATGTCACAACAACCCATGTCTATAGAAAACATATGATATTTTAGGTGATACTGACCAATTTGGAATCACATATTTTCACATCGTCCCCCACATTTCATGGAACCGCCATTGGCAATCATGATTTGAAAATTATTGACAACAAAAATGTAACAATTGACTTCTTGGGAAATGTGGTGATGAATAAAGTTATGGGAGCTACCATTGTCCACAAGGATGATTACTTTCCTATTTTTGATGTAACGAATTAATTTGAGAGTCTAGGGAGAAAAGAATCTAGTGAGGGCATTAAGTGAAATCACCGGGTCAACGTCTGGTGGATCAGAGAGTGGGGTTAGGTCATATGGAGGTGTGATTTCCTCCATAGGCGGAACAACAACATCTTATTTAGAAATATCCTTATTCACAACCATAAAAATATTATGTTCTTTAAACTTGTGTCTGGGAAAATATTTGTCATCATAATTAAAACAAAGACCCTTGAGTTGACGTTCAACCATTTCATCCCTGGTTAATTTATATATCTTGAGGGGAGTTGCAAGAGGGGCATAATTGGTGGGTGTAGGGTGAGGAGGAAAGTAGGGTTTGCAGGTCTGGGAGGATACAATATGTTGTGCTTCCTTGGCTCCTTGAGTAGATTCTAGCCAAGTCTGGGGGCGTTCCATGAGAACATGGGCATGAATTTAATATTTGAGGCCACTAATATAGCATTCCCTAAAGAAAGCATTTGACATGCCCTTCATTCTGAAAGACAAGTGCTCAAATGTGGCAATAAAGTACTTCATTTTCCTAGAATTCTTTAACTTGGTCAAACGACCTAAATGGTGGGTGTTAGATTCAAAACTCTCTTAAAGTTTTTCCACAAACTGTTTCCAAGAAACATACCCTTGGCATTCCTTTTTTCTCCATTTCCACCATTTCCATCATTCTGGATCCATACGTAGGACACCATAATGAAGCTTGGATAAATCATTAGTAATTCTATGCAAAGAGAAATACTGTTCCATTTGGGTGACCCAACCTATGAGATCTAATCCATCAAATTTGTTCACCTCAATTATGGGAGGGCAGAGGTCTCGAGAAAAGTGGGTAGTATGAGGAACTTGGTAATGGGAAGAGTCATGGTCATCCTAATAAGATGGTTTTTAGAAGACGAAGGGTTCTGGGAACAACCCATTAAGTGTTCTTTGAGGTCTTTGAGGTATTAGATGTGGGAAATTTTTTCCTTGAGGATATCAATAGCTGAATTGACTTAGCTAAGGTTGGCATTGATATTCTTGATGTCTTCCTGGTTTTGGTGGGTGTCAACAATCAAGGTATTGAGTTCTTGGGCTCGTGTGGTAGCCATTTGGAAAAATGAGTAGGAAAATGGTACAAGAGAAACAAAAGGGGTCTGGAGGGGTGGGTGGGACCATGGAGAAGAAGTGTGGAAATTATATGTACCACTACGATCAAAGAGAAAAGGGGGATCCAATGGGATAGGGGCTAGATAAGGGTGTCAGAGAAGGGTTAGGTCCACTAAAAAAATTGTGTTAAAAGTGATAGGTATCACTAGAATCAGGGTGAAGAGAGGAACCAGTGGGATAGGACCCAAAGAAGTGTGTCGGTGGGACCACTATACTCTTTGTTTTTATACTCTTGCGGAGTTATATTCTGATTTGAAGAATATTAAAGTGTTGAAATTCCCAAATTTTTAACAAGAAGAAATGTGTAGTAATTTCACAACCTGAATGCAATAGGCATAGTTTCACAACAATAGATCTTGTCTATTCTGTTTTTTTTTCATTCCCAAGGGTTAGGGCATGCAGGGTGTACACAGACAAGGGTTTTTCCTGTGCTATATCTCTCTGATATACGTGCGAGGTCCAACAATAGTACTCGACCCAATATCTCAGGGCACCAACTAAGGAGGCTAGACCATACCCTTAGTCGTATTACTTGACTACCCATGTACTAGAGAGTATCTTCCTGAGTGTTGTTATCAGTGGCACTATAGCAGTGAGGCAGCTGATTGGTTTATCTATGGAGGGCTTCTAGAGATCTAGGTTGATATGTATAGAGGTATTGTCTGATGTGCTACCACTCGAAGGGGTACCAACATGGGTTACAAGGGTCGCCAACAGATGTGTGCTTAAGTAGCACATGTATTTCCTACATGTATGACTCCCTGACTACAGGTTTATGCGTGTAATGATAGATCTATGTAGCTTTAAGATGACATAATACGTCTCTACCCTGAAAAAATATTAACACACAATTTTCTGCCAAGGAAAGTGCTCTGATACCACTTGTAATATTTCAGATATAAAATGGTATGCATAACATAAATATTTTATCTGGAAATGGTAGAAGAACAATGATATAACCAGAAAAATACTAGAATAATACCAGAATAACACCAGAAAGAGAACCTTGATTAATGATATCAATTTTCACTTGCCTCTTCGAGGGGGCAACCGCCAACAAAGAAGAGCTCTATTACAATAATATTCAAGACAATATTTCTCATACCCTCTACTCCTATTTATGCTAAATTTATCTATCTAAAATAAAAATCTAGAGGAAGATCCTTCTAGAAGTGGAAGCTTCTATCATGTATTCTTACATTTGACTTATTATTCCTTGTTACTAGGCCTTATTAATATTAGCCTTTATTACATGGAATTATATTATTCTACCTATGTGAGGGGTTAGGGAGGTTAGGTCCCTAACACTCTATCAAGGGGAGAGTGGGAGCCCTTGCATCCCAAGTGATGAGAGTGCTTGAGCTAATTGTAAAACATAGACATTCCTTCGAATCCCTGCATGATGAGGTAGACACCCTCATAAGCCAATTGGAGGAAATTCAACTTTAACCATCCTTCCATGGACAACAGGGAATTACACCCACTGCTTCTGAATTGACAAATTCCAGCCCAAGGCCCCATATGTTCCCAGACCTCAATGCTTCAATACAAAAGGATGAGGATGCTGAAATGGAGGATATTTATGGATAGAATAGGTTCCCCCCATGAGCTTTTAAATCAAAGAATTAGTTTACATGAGTTTCTAATTTTTGTTTTGTTTAGGAGTTTTTTATATGATCTACCTTGTTAGAATTTTTTACTGGAATGGTTGTAAATTTTCTGTAACTTAATGTAACTCTCAAATATAGCTTAGGATGGCCTCAGTATCAGAACTTATACTCCCATGGAAATATATTTTTTCTCTGTATGTAACACGCTTCCCTAGTGCAACCTTTATATAATACAAATTTCCCAGTTTGAGTTAGAAAAAAAAAGTACAACAAATTATTTTTTCCTTTTCTTCTATATTTAGTCTTCTTCAAGAAAATGAGTTTGATTTAAAATTCTCTTTTATTTTGGCACTATATCCAATTATAATAAACCTTTTGAATTATAATTAGAATAGTATAAGAA
>ML825180.1:0-18977 GCA_009831015.1 Picea engelmannii | reverse complement strand
GCCCTCCTAACAACTTGTTAAACCTGCTATTTTCCACCCTACACTCAACCATCCTTCATCTACCCCAGACAACTCTAAATTTTGTACTTCTCATCATACCTCCTAACATGATGTTGCATATTACTACACCTTAAAAGTTCACCACAAGGATAAAACTTTACTCACAACACCAACAACTGAACCTTGACCCCCAAAGTTGGATCTCCTTAAGATAATATCCCTTCCACTTGCAATAAAAATATACCTTAATGGCCAATTCTCTCTCACTTGCTATCTTCTGTCTCTTTTATCACATATTCCAAATCAAATAATTCCTATGCCAATTGATTATTGACAATGGATGTGACCGGATATTGTATCCCTAATGCTTGTTTATAAACTTCATCTTCCTACTACACCCCATACTAAACCCTACCATCTAGGGTTCTTCAGTAATTACGACATTTCTATCCTCATCACACAATACTGCCAACTTACCTTTGCCATTGAAACCTACATTGACACCATTGATTGTGATGTGGCTCTGCTAGATCATGCAAATATAATATTAAGGAATCCCTATTAGATTGATCTCAATGTGATCCACGATGGGCATCAAAACACATATACCATAAATATTTGAGGACATCACTACATCTATCACTCTTCTTGACCTCCATCTCCTTACATATATCCCATTTCTTAATAGACATCATTGTTGTTCATCAAACATCCCTTTGTCATTGCCTTATGCTTTGTGTCATTTACCTACTCAATGTGGATAATGTTTATGAGCTTCATGCCCCTAGCCTCGAATATATTTTGAAAACCCATGATGATTTCACCATGCTTGATGAGCTACTCCACCACATCCCATCCTTGATTCCATTGATATCATTCTTGGTCTTTCCCTTCCTAATTACCCCGCCTACCACCTCTCCTTGGTTGAGCACATTGAAATGGAGAAACAAATACACATTCTCATCAATAAAGGATGCATTTAGTGAAGGACCTCTCCTTGTGGCTCACTATCATTTATTATTCCAAAGAAAGAAAAGGATAAATGATGTCTTGTTATAGATTACGATGCCCTTATCAAGATTACAGTGAAAACCCGATACCCTTTTCCACATATTGATGATCTCTTGGATCAACTTATATTTCTCTAAAATTGATCTCACCTTTAGGTATCATCATGTTTGAATGGAATCATATGCTATATGGAAAACAACCTTCTAAACTAAATTCAATTTGCATGGATGGCTTGTACATTCATTTACTCTCACCAATTATTTATAAACATTCATGTAAATTATCAATGATATTTTCATACTATATCTGGTTGAACATCAATTCATGGTGGTTCATCACACTTCTGTTGGAATCACTTGGTTGGGTGGTCGACCTACATCTGGAAACAATTGGTCAGGCGATCGACCATATCTCTACATTAGTGTGTCAAGTAGTCAACAAACCTATTGGTTTGAAATTTGATCAACAATTGAAGATATTCGGTCGGTGGATCAACCGACTAAAAAATCAACTATGAGTTAGATTCATGGACAATCAGGTTGAGCATCCTTGTTACGATGATTAGACAATGCGAATTTGATGGAGTCAATTCTAACAACCGATGGGTATATGTGGACAAGCTATTCTTGATTTCATTGAAGTTGGTTAGATATTGAGGCTATAAATAATAGACCCCATGGGTCATTATCATCAAGCGGATCAAGTGATATCATTGTTGTGTACAATATATCAATATGCATTGTGATGTTCTAATCATAGTGCGTTGTGATTAAGTGTTGTAATGGTGTCTTTAAACACCAAATTTTCTACCTTCGAAATTTTATTCCCTCTTTGATTATTTTCAAAACTATTTGTTTGTTTCATAACATGTTCCAATATATTCCCCTTTTGGATATTTTCAACTTTGGGCAGTCATTCTCCACAAGAAAGTACAAGAAGACCCATGTACACCATTATATAAGTCCCAAAAAGAAGTTTGGAGACCCAGGAAGAGAAGTCGACCCCACAAGAAAATACTAAAGAAATTGAAGACCCAAAAATAGGAAGTCATCCTTAGACTGACACCCATATCAATATTAATACAGGGCTAGCTCATTTCATTTTTATAGTTAGACAACTCCTTCTCCAGTGCACACATGGCATTTGTAGCTGCAGTTTTTGTCAGTTTCTCTATTTTTGGGTTACTGGTTATCTTGGAGAGTGCACCACTCTTGGAGAAGCTCTTGCTTGGTTATTCATGGTCATATTATTGAAGAGCTAGGTCTTGGTTATTCTATCCTTGGGGAGGATCTTCTCTATATGGTATTTTATCTATTTATGGTGATGTACTGGTAATATCTTTGACTGAATTATTGTAGAGATAGGTTGTTGGGTTTTCTCCCAAGTTTAGGTTTCCCAGGATAAACTCTCGTGTTCTTGTGTCTATTGTGCATGGTTAATATTTCTAGATCTTGTTATGTCTGCTACATTTTTATAGTTGATATTTTCAGTGTATAGTTATTCTATGATAATTGTTGTATGAAAGTGAATCTTGTTATTAAACATAAGGAGATAACTATCAGGAGATGAGAATGACATAAAACATCAACATAGTTTAAGAGCTAGTTGAAATATTGCCACTGTATAGTTGCAATTACCAGTTACAGTTGTCGTTTCTAGTTACAGTTGTAGTTTCTAGTCGCTAGTTGCAGTTGCGAGTTGCTTGACTTAGGTATCTCATAGGTTATTTGCAGGGGTTATTCTGCTTGTACCCTAGGTCAGATAAGGGTCGGACAACACACAACCTTTAAGGAGGATTACCTCTCCGAGGGGATTTGACTGACTGGTTTTTAAGCCCATGAGGGCCCCTATAACTGATTATGTTACCTGCAAACTTTAGCAAGGAGTCTCAGGTCCCTCTTGGATGAGACATACCTTCTTTAGCGAGGGAGGCCACTCAACCACTTTAGCCCGTTTGCATGCATATTGGTCGTTTGACGTTTTGGTATGCTATTTGATTACTAGTTGGCCTTAAGAGTTTATAATAAGTTCTCTTTATCATGGATAGTGGAGCTCCTTTTTCTCCCTTGTTTACTGCTACCCCCCCCCGCCCCCCCCCATGATGTTCATGGGGGCAAATTTTTATAACCCTAAATTGCACCAGACATACTTACTTGGCATCAGGCCATCTCAGACTCCTTCTTTTCCAAAACACTACTGAACAACTCTTCTTAAAAACCCCCTTCATAAAGTCCCACACACCCTGATCCATTACTGCACGCGTGTACATGCTAGCTGCTCCAATACAACCCCCGTGTACCTACAAAAGCACAGAAAAAGGGAAATTGTTGACGAAACACACAACTCTGGGCAAGTTAACTAAACCTTTCGGCCATGCATGGTTGGTCATTCGACCAAATACCTAGCTCCTTCTAGCCTATGAAAGAAGTGGTAGGGGTAGGGGTCCCATTTGAAAAATCATAGTAAATAAACTATACCCAATTGAGCATTCCCCTTGTCCCAACCTTTAGCCATCCTTGTGGAAAGAGAAGTATAGAACAAAGCAGTTGGAGGACAGTTGAAGAGGAGCCCAGGACCAGTTTTGAGGATTAGTGTCGATCACATATTGTAAGTTTACTCTTGTGAAGATTAACACAAAAAGGAATACTTTTCCCATCCCGCCATATCACGTGTTCAAGTTGAATGTTTATTTTATGATATTGTCACAACTAACCCAACAATTAGTATACAAAATGCATGTTTGCAGCTTTTTGTTTGTTCATGTGTGAATACAAGTCAAATTTGGGAGGAGGCTTGCATTAAAAAAGAGAGTGAAAGAAAAAGGATCGACATCAAATGAAGGAATTAAGGTAGAGTTACCGAATCTCATTTACACCTTTGTATGGGGGAATGTGGGGTTTTGTGTTGGGAGAATAGGAAAGAGTAGAGGCCTTTAAAATGGTCATTTTCTTCATGCATGATTAGACTCCTTAAATGCTAATTTCGTAGGAGGGATTCCCACCCACAACAGAATTGGCGACCATACTGGGGATCTCTAGGGTTTCTGGGAATCCTTTTTTGGGTATTTCTAATTTTTTTTTTTGGTTTCATTACTTGTTTTTAGAGTTTCTGCAAAATTCTGAGCTAGCAAGGATTCTGGTATTCCATACCAGTACTCCCTGATTTCTTTGCTTGGCTGCATTTTCTTTACAGGAAGACACAGAGGTGGACACGACTTGTATAAGGCCTGCATGCATGTACACACACCCAATCTTCACACAGCATGCATGGACACGCTAGCTGATGAAGTAACAGTAGCATGGCTAGATTCATGATTTTTTTATTAGAGAGGTAGTCATCCTCTCCCCTGTCAGAAGTAATCGTTCTGAGGGGTTTTCTGGAACTTATTCTAGTCTCTAGTTTTTGCAGTTTGTATCTTAGGTTTCACCTCAGATTGGTTTTGTTTGATGAAATTTTCCTTGAATTGTTTTCTTTTTCTGTCAAAGTAGGTTTCTAAGTCTTCAAGAGATTCTATTTCTCAATACCAATAGTCTTTTCCAGTGCTTGATTGCTTTTATTTTCATTTTTTTGAAGGTTTGTAGAGGTACAAACAACCTACATAAGGTCTGCATGTGTGTACATGCACTTTGACCTTACACATCCCATGTGCACACGCTGGCTGTTGAACTGTCAGCAGTGTGTCTGATGAGAATTTTTTTGTTTGAGGAGAGGCAGTCATCCTTTTCTTTGACACGAGTTTATACCTCTCAGGTTTTTTGGTCTCTGTCATAGCATTCAGTAACTTAGTTTTGATCACAACAATAGATTTTTTTTTCCTTAAGAAGTTTTCCTCAAAATTTTCCTTTTATAGGTTTTTTAGACAAGTGTGAGAGTCCATTTTAATCTTCTTATGTGTTATTTTTAAAGTGACTCTTTGCGATCTACACTTAGGCCATAAGTTTTCATGGTCTTTACTTGTCGATATTTTTCCTTTTTGCTTTGTGAGCATTCAAATAAAAAAAATTTATTTTATTTCTTTGTTTGGTTAAGTAGTCATTGGTTTCCATTTATAACCAGGAATTTTTTTTATAACTTAGGACAATATGTAGCTCGTAGTCGAGCGAAATCCTGTTTTGAGTTTGCCGTTCAAAGATCTTGGAAAAAAATTTTAGTTTGAAAAGTTGATTAAGAATTGTGTCAATAAGAAGTTATTTTGTTTCTAGCTTTCTATTTATTTTTCTTTCGTCCCTTAAACATCACTAGTTTCACTTTCATAACCTTTGACTTAAGACAAGCCATAAAAATTAACGCTAAATCTAAAATTAATTAGACTTTTTATGTTTGTAGGGTGAACCAACTAGTTTAGGGTTAGGGCCTTGAATTAGGTTGGAGAGGAAACTCTTCAAGGCCATTAAATCAAACATTGGAGTCTGAGCTAGGGAGTGTTAAAATTCCATTATCGTGAAAGGTAACCGGGAGCCCCCTCTAACACAGGGGATAAACACGGGGTCGCGTGCGGAAAGGTAGCAGAGATAACCCCTTCAAAGTCAGACCAATCGTAGTGGAGAACACATATAGAGGGATTATCTTGGGATTTCGTCGATTGAATTTTCCATAGGGCTTTGTGGGTCTCGAATCCATTCGAGGTCCTCAGTTGTCTTATGGACCACTTGCTTTTGATACCCTTGATAGGTTTCGGGCTCGATACCCTGCTCATTGTGGTCTACCTGACTGTCGACTGTACCCTCCTGGTGATTGTTCGTGCGTTGGAAACCTAGTTTCGTATCTGATCCAAGTGGATATTGGTGGCCACCCACATTTTCCAACTGGCTCAAAACAACTTTATGGCAATTTTGGCAATTTACTATTTTTAGCAGTTTTTAACTTCCGGGGCCATTTTGAGGGCCTAAATGAAGGTTTTTTGAGATCAAGATTCTCAATGATAGACAAAGGAATCATTGAGCCCCCAAAATGAATCTCCTCGATGGTACCTTTCGAACGAGCTATCACACGCCTAAAACAAAGATCGTATGCAAAAGTTACGACCCCGGGAAGTTGATGCACCAACTTACCCAAACCAGGCCCACATGACTTTTGGCGCTTCTTCTCATAGGGTTAGGTTTTTGGATTTCTAGGAATTTTGGCATTTCCATTTATTGTAAGAGGTCCTTCAGAGCCTCATTGTAACCATCTTCTTGCGAATGTGAGTAGCTGTCACATCTCTTCTCAGAGATAAGCTGCCACCATTCTAGAGAGTCTTTCACTCCGTATTTTTACAGTCTCTGTACATTTCTTTGATTAATAGAAATCGTGTATTACTGTATATCTGTGTTTATGGTTGCATCTATGATACATTTTTGTTATATTATTGAATATCTACAATATCTCTGTGAATTTCTGTATTATATCTCCGCTCTCATTTCGTGCCGAAAATAATTAGGATCAGTGGTATCAGAGCAAGTTCTTGATCGTTTTTTCAGTGCATGTCCCCGACGAGGTATGAGTATAGCAAGTTGGGTCTTGAGATTGTCTCTCTTGAATACAATCACTCTCGCACACCCAAGAAACCCTCAATGGCAGAAGAAAAGAAAAATGATGGAGCAGACAATCCTATCAGTCTATTGCTTGAGCAAGCTCTCACATGACAGAGGGATGAAATGATGGAGAATTTTTTCCACATCCTTCAATGCCTATCGATAGCATCAGGTGCATCTTCATCAAGAAACCACTTTGGAGGCACCTCTCCTTTGCAGATGCCCTAGATAAATGGTCAAATCTGCTAGAAGGTTATTTCTCTGTTCATAATTTTTCCGACAAGAAAAAGATCACCTTTGAACTCCTTAAAGCTCTCCCTCATGTCAAACATTGGTGGGAAACTTACTGGGAGCAATGTTCCACAAAGGAGTCTGGAATATATGGGGCCGATCCCACTTGGGATTCTTTTGTGGATGCGGTAAAGGAACAATGTTACCCTGTTGGAAACTATGAGGACCAGTACATGAGATGGACCACACTATGACAAGAGAGGGGCCAAGCAGTTTCAGAGTTCACCAATACCTTCCATACCTTGTGCACCAAGATGGGTATCAAAGAATCCGAGCGACATTTGGTTCTGAAATACCATGGGGCTCTACACAGATACATCCAAACTGAAATGGATTTTCTGGACATCTCATCACTTGATGCTGCTTATCGATATGCTGTTAAAATTGAGCAGAAATTTAAGCACCAGAACAAAAGGGAATACGGGTCTGCAAATCCGCAACAATCAAAGTATGACAAAGACAACTTGAACAAACAGTCTCCCGAAAACCAGTCCAAGACACAGGAAAAGAAGGGTCACGAGAAGACAAAGAAGGACACCAGAAAATGGTGCGAGTTCCACAAAATACCTTGGCACAACACCGATGAATGTCGCTCAAAACAGTCATTGGTGGCCGAGATCAAAGACAAGGAGCCAAACCTTGATTCATAATCTGATTCTAAAAATAATGGTAAAAGACAGATCATTGACGCAGACCCCACTGCTATTGTCGCAACCGCAGCAATTCAACCAGAAGAACCAATAGATCCCGAAGAGGGGGAGTGCCTTTTTCATTCACAGATGTGGGTGAAGGGGACCCCACTGCATTTTATTGTTGATAGAGGAAGCTAGAAGAACCTCATCTCAGCAGAGGTCGTCAAACAGTTGGGATTGTCGACAACACCACACCCACAGCCATACAACATCGGGTGGCTTCACCAAGGACGAGATCTTCGTGTCAACCAGCAATGTCGATTGTGATACGGCATCCAGCCCTTCAAGGATGAGGTATTATGTGATGTTGCCCCACAGGATGTCTGTGATGTTCTCTTGGGCCAACCATATATGTGGAAGCGCCATGCTGTTTATGAGTCTTGACCCCGTAGTGTCATTGTTACTTTGGGGGGTCATCTCTACAGAATACCAGAGGTATTTCCAACTATTGTTCCACCTAAAAAGTGTCACAAGGTAGTATCTCATACTACAAAATTCAGCTTCTTCACAATCTGTTCGAAAGGGCAACAGAAGGACATTGCAATCACTACGGTTTTTCCCCCTGCACCTTCTATCCAACAGAAGCAGGTCGAAAAGGTTGCAGAAAAGCAAAACAATTCCCTCTGCACACCTTCCTCTCATGTAGCTCAACTTGTTGAACAACCTCAACTTCAACAGGTTCATGAAAGACTTCCACAAACCAAGCAGCGTGGCGTCTCCAACAATACAAGCAGCTCACCCAGATGCAGATCCAACAAATGCTTTCCCCTCTCCCCCGGGAACTCAACGCAATGGAGACCATTGATTCCTAAGGAGGGAGGATTGATCCAAGTGGATATTGGTGGCCACCCACCTTTTCCAACTAGCTCAAAACAACTTTATGGCAATTTTGGCAATTTACTATTTTTAGCAGGTTTTAACTTCTGGGGCCATTTTGAGGGCCTAAATGAAGGTTTTACGAGATATAGGTTCTCAATGATATCCAAAGGAATATTGAGCCCCCAAAATGAATCTCCTTGACGATACCTTTCCAACGAGCTATCACACGCCTAAAACAGAGATCGTATGCAAAAGTTACGACCCCGAGAAGTTGATGCACCAACTTACCCAAACGGGGCCCACATGACTTTTGGTGCTTCATATCCTAGGGTTAGGTTTTTGGATTTCTAGGACTTTTGGTATTCCTATTTATTGTAAAAGGGCCTTTAGAGCCTCATTGTAACCATCTTCTTGTGAATGCGAGTAGCTGTCACATCTCTTCTCAGAGATAAGCTGCCACCATTCTAGCGAGTCTTTCACTCTGTATTTTTACAGTCTCTGTACATTTCTTTGATTAATAGAAATCGTGTATTACTATATATTTGTGTTTATGGTTGCATATATGATACATTTTTGTTATATTATTGAATATCTGCAATATCTCTGTGCATTTCTTTATTATATCTCTGCTCTCATTTCGTGTCGAAAATAATCAGGATCAATATCTTTTTTAGAGACATACATAGGTGACTGCGGGGGTATACCATGGTACCTAGGACAAACATTGGGCCATGCTTTGTAGAGTATACCCGGAGGGTGCTTCCATGTTCAAGTTGCACTTGCATCGGTAAGTTTCTCTAATGTTGGTTGTTGTAACTGTTCTTCCAACTAGTTTAGTGATTGCTTATTTTATATTGTAGGGACCTTTTTCTAGTGTGAGTTGTTTTTGAACGAATAGAAATCCCTAGTGTGTCTTTGATATTCTCACACAGTGTAGGATCACGAGCTCCGCTGGTCATGAAGGCTTCTTGGCTTGTCACCGGTTACACTAGAGACACCCCCGCCACCGCTAAGGCGAAAGCTAGACCAACAAGGGTCTTTTGAAGCGACTGGGTCATAGGAAACCACACCTGACCAACCTCTGTTAAAGGACCTTTTGGCTCCTTTAAAGTGAGAAATAATGGAATCAAATGGTATCTCTTCTTCTAGGAATCCTATTATTCTTGCCACGGTTGTCGTCACCGGGGGTATGCTACCTCCGAACCCACCGTCGTCGGCCCAGACCACCATGGTCTCGACCGCCTCTACCTCAAGCAGTGGTCCAATATCGTCAATGGCAGAAGCTACTGCTCCCTTCACCCAGAGTGCAACAGGCCCTCCATTTTCATATGGGATGCCTAGCTCAGGTATGAGTCCTGTACTTTCCTTCTCCACTTTACAGACCTTAGGTCTAGGGGAAGAGAGTTCTAACACTCCTCTTCAAGGATCCATGGGAGGCCCTTCCACCTCCTATAATGCTTTCCCTTATAGGGGAGGTCATATACCTCCTTTGTCCCCTTCGCTTGGTGGTACCCACCAACCACACCATAGTTCACTTGGAGTAGGGAGTCAAGGACCACCTTCTCATAATATGCCGGTAGGGTCGACACCGTTTTCTTTGTTCGATGCATTTGGTAACAATGATTTCTCGTTAGCCTCTTTCTTGACTGGGGGAAACCCAGGTTATGGCCAACCTAATCTTATGCAGGGTAATATTCCTGCACAGGGGGCAAACCCAGAAAGTTCTTCCGCATCAAGACCTTGGAATTCTTGGCAAGGATCAATTCCCTTGTCAGGAATGCCGATATGGGGAAATTCTTTTCACAACCAATGGAGCCCCGGGCAAGGTGAAATACCTATGCCCATGGGATAGGCATGGGGAAACCCTTCCCAAATTTCTCTGAATGTAATGCATGCCCAACCATCTACATCCTATTTTTGGAATCAACCGATGATGTCTCCTCAAACACAAAATCTGTACACTGGTCATGACATGGTTTTTACCAGAACCCCAACCAACAACCTAACTTTTCCTGGCAACCTGGTGACAGTCAAACTCCAGGCCCCTTTTTCCATGGTTATCATCAACAACAACCAAAGCTACCTTTCTTGACAACCTTACATTTGTCAGACTTGACAAGGTTGTTGAATGACCCCATCTGTCATGATCCACGTTGGATCCCTATGCCGATGAAATTGCCTTCAGACATACCAAACTTTGAAGCCAAGCCTAATGAAGATCCAGGGGATCATATGACTACCTTCCATATTTGGTGTTCATCTAATTCGTTGAAAGACGACTCCATACAATTGCGATTATTTCAATTCACTCTCATTGGGAGTGCTGCAAAATGGTACATCGAGCTCGACCACTTGAGATATTCTTCCTTCGGCGAATTGGCAATGAATTTCCTAAACCATTTCCAATTACCTATGAGATACGACGTCGACACATAATTGCTAGCCAATTTCGAATAGACAAAAGTGAACCATATCTCTGATCACATCTGAGAATGGAGACACCAGAAGAGTTTCATTAAGGTACCAGTCCCACAAACATTCCTTCTTGAGTGGTTCCTTAAGTCTTTGGTCCCCCATCTATCCAAAGATGTTGCAACATCGAGAGTGTTTTCCGAAGAATATGCCATCATGAGAGATCAACATTTTGAGCTAATTTATTCTCAGTCTAGTTTACTATACGATATTGTTCCGGATGCACCATGATCCATACTTGATAAAACTAGACAAAGAGCTAGATCACATGCCGATGGTATTGTAGGTTCATCACAAAAAAATCCCGTTGAACAACTGACAAAAAAATTGCTGCAATTGTCTATACAACACACAACGGCTAGCCAAATTACTATTTTGGCTGCTCCCCCTACCCAAACGTCGGATGTACACAGTGTGCAATCGACAAATCCGAAGGCCACCCAACAACCTGATGGAAAGAAAAAACAATGTAAGAAGGGTAAGGGGGATAAGAAACCCATTAATAATGTTGGCGGGGGAAACACTGAGAAATGAAAGGTGACGTATTTGTGTAACCTGTGCGCGGAAGACCACCCAACCCACCATTTCCCTCATCTTGTAGAGGCCCAAAATTTTGTATCACAACAGCAGCCTACTGTGTTAACAAATCCATTCCAACATGGGAAAAACCTAACCCAAGCCTCTACAAGCGCGGAAGGGGGAAGTTAAGGACCCTCTCTATCTTCAAACACTCTTGCATCCGCAAATGTGTATATGATGAAAGTTGATGCTTTTATATCGACTAGAGCACATGACTACAATAATCCAAGAACCTCTGAGAAAGGCAAAGAAGCTGGAATACCATCTCTTCCTCTCCAAATCGAGAAGACTTTGGGCGAAACAATGACACACATCCCAAAAGGTGCATTTAAGAAATCTCCTCACAAACCCAATGCAAGGGTCGCCTATAACTATTCTGTGGTGGAGGATTTGTCTCAAACCCCTTGTGCGATGTCCTCTTTGGAGGTCCTCCAAAGCTGCCCTTCCCAGAGGAAATCTTTGTTAACCACTTTAGGATCTGTCGAGACTTGTAATCTGGGTACAATCATACTGGATACAACCAACTTAAAACCTCGTCTCCCTTACCATGTAGAATTTTAGATAGTAGTGGCTTACCCCACGAAAACATTTACTCGGAACATTTTCTGCACGGTGGTTGATGAGGGTGCCTTGACATGCATCATGTCGTTGACATGTTGGAAGGCCATTGGCCAACCCGTTTTGTCTCCGTCACCTACTCTTCTTACCGCTTTCAACGATCATTCTTTCCGACCACATGGAATCATCCCCTCTTTCCTCATGTAGTTAGGAGGGAAGACCATGTGCGTCGAGGTAGAAATAGTCGACGCATCCCTCAACTACAATATCTTGTTAGGTAGGAGTTGGACCTATGCCATGCAAGCAGTGGTCGCTACAATTTTCCCGGTCTTGTTTTTTCCACATAAGGGCCGGATCGTGACCATTGATCAATTGTCCTTCTCCAGACTTGACCCTTCATTGGGGGAATCCGTGGTCCTGATGATTGACAATCCCCAACTAGGCATCGTCAATGTAGGGGTTGGTTTGTGCCCACCTTTGATGGGTAATTTCGATTACCCGCCTCCTCAAGGCGATGTCAATCTCGTATCATACCACCATAAGGTTGAGATTTTCTAAGTTTTGTCGTTTCGCATGAATTACTTCAATGATCCATGGATTCTTCCTTCCCCATCGGCCACGACGGAAGGGACAAGGCACCATTGTATGTCCATGCCCTTGTTCGCGACAGAGGTAGCGTACTCTTTAGTCCAACAATCCCCAACCGACACCGATTCAACTCCTGCACAAGAGTTAGATCCAATCCCAGAGCCTATTTGGGCTCAAGGTTCCCTCGCTGATACTGATTCGTTAGACTTAGTATTTCCCTCAAACGAAGCAATCATTGAAGAAATGACTAGTCTGGACAAACCCTGGGATGATATCCATCACATATCATACTTCCTCCTAGAGTTAAGTAGAATCGAAGCAGGGGAATTCACCTTGACTATGACTGGAGATAGGTCTTTTCCTATCAATCCTTTGGATACACATGAGGTTTATGCCAAGGGTAATATGGAAATTATTGCTGAAACTATACCAATTAATATCTCCAAAACCCCTAGCGTCGTGGAGAATGTTTTCGTCGAAGCTGATTGTTCCCCCGAAGAGATTCAAATCTACACAGACTTATTTAAAGAATTCCACGATGTTTTTGCTTGGCCTTACGAGGAAATTCTAGGCATTGATCCAAAAATAGTTGAACATGAAATCACAACTTATCCTGATGCAAAGCCAGTTTGGTAGAAGCTTCGTCCAGTTAATCCCAGGAAAGAAGAAGCTATTAAGGTTGAAGTAGAGAAACTGCTCAAAGAAGGCTTTATCTATCCTTTCCATTTGGCCCAATGGGTGTCAAATCCTGTGCTGGTCAGTAAAAAACAAGGCATGATTCGCGTATGTACGTATTTTCATGATTTGAACAAAGCCTGTCCAAAAGATAATTTTCCCACACCATTCATTGACTAGATAGTCGATGAATGCACCAGTTGCAAGGATTTTTCTTTCGTGGATGGATTTTCAGAATATAATCAAATACAGATCAAACCCGAAGACCAACACAAAACATATTTCATCTTCCCATGGGGTACATTTGCCTCTCGTAAGATGCCTTTTGGTCTCAAAAATGCTAGAGCTACCTTCCAACAGGCCATGTCTTTTGCTTTCCATGATCTCAAGCATATAGTCGAAGCCTACTTAGATGACTTAGCATCACGCTTATTGCCAGACACTTCTCCACTTGAAGAGTGGTTATTATACCTTAAGCAACTCAATGAGTAGCATCATGATGCGACCCTGGCCAACGAGGCTCACAAACAAAAATTCAAGTGTCAGTATGATTGGTCCGTTTATCCTTAGATTTTCTTTGAAGGTGACCTTGTCCTGGTCTATGACCAGGATAAGGACTCCCTGGGGGTAGGAAAATTCAAACCCATGTGGTTCAGACCTTTCATCATAAAAGAGATTCTAAAAAAGGGTGGTTATCGTCTGGTAGACTTTGAGGTATATGCTTTGGTAGAGCCTAGAAACGGGCTCTACCTCAAGAAGTATTACTCATAGGTAGGTCACCTTGGGTAACTTTTTGTAACATATGTATAGTCTTTGTACTATTACTTTGTGGTTTATTTTGGTTGTATGGACATGTCATTTTTGATGTTATCTTTTGTCATTATGGCAGATGTCAAGTGAATCAGAGGTGTTCGTTGGGTACGCAGACGACGCTAGCCGATACACTCGGAGGCTCGCCTCCACAGCTTGGGTAATTTTTACACCTCAGGGCCATTTATTATCCTTGGGAGGTATATGTTTCGGTGACACCACAAATAATGTTTCCGAATACACCGCAGTTATTGAGTTTCTTCGTGATGCTCTGTCATTTTGTATCTCTCACCTCCGGGTCTATTTAGACGCTCAGCTGGTTGTGTCTCAGTTAAATAGAGTCTACCGTGTTCATGATCCTACTTTACACCGACGATTCCTCAGGGTACGTCTCTTAGAACGAAGATTTGATTATATTACATATTTTTATGTTCCTAGGAGATTAAATCAAGTCACAGATACTCTAGCTAATCAAATCTTAGATTGGCATCTTTCACACATATAAGAAAGACATACACATGCACATGTAAATACATTTTTAAAGGAAAAAATAATCCATAAGACATGAAAAGACATAAAAATCCATATATAATATCAAAATCATCAGAGTACATAGGTGGGCGCATGCGCCTAAAAAATACGACCAGTAACGAGTCATGGGGCTTATGCTCTCAAACAATATATACAAGTAGTTCCCTTGACACGTGAAAAGTCCAGCCTAACTAAGGACGGGGCCTGTGGGCCTTGTTGTAATAATCAACGACGTTTTCCAAACACCGAAAAAGATGGACCCATGTCCGTGGCACCCCCACTATGTGAGGCTGCATAGATGGTGGAAGAACCTTAATCTCTGCCATGGAGACTGTGCGAGTGAGTGACGTAAAATTTTTCTCTACTCGTCTTAGAACCCTCTCAGCCTCATCGACTGGAAGCTCTCTTGCTGCTACTGGTCCCCCTACGACGGCGGGTGTGGCCCCTGGCCGAGGACATCAACTATTCCTCGCATAATCCGTTGGTCACACTGGTCCCACATCTGCACATAATAGACACTTATCTGTCAACTGCTCTGGTATAAAAAAAATGATATATATAAAAAAAACATAAAAATTACATATGTTTAACAAAAAAAAACAAACAAACGATGCAAACTTACCCATCTCTCCTCACTCCTTGCTAGGAGGTACTGGTATCTCAGGGTCTCTTGAGAAGTCAATCCCAGCATAAGGGTAATCCTCTATGACTAGGATCTATCGCGACAACCAAGAAAAAAAGTCGTCATCAAAGGACTCATTGGTCCTTCCTCCCCCCCGTCGTGGAAACAACACTGCCCATCTGCATATCGCAGGAAGAGAGGCCTGATGCCCCCATACCACCTCTCGAGGGCTGAAACTGGGCACTCTTTCAAAGAAGAAAGAGAAAAGAGTTGTTTTGAGCCCGAAGTTCCTATGATTCCGCAATTGACAGTCTATTAGTTTCCTCTTCATACAGTCCAATAATGTGGTGCTCCAATAAAAAAAGTTGTGCATTTAAGCACTGAAATGCACATTTCATCTGTGCACGGGAAGCCTGATGCAAAGTGGAAGACCCTGTAATCTGCCTGATGAGCAACACTATCACCTACAGTGATAAGTCTGAGATCATTCTTATCGTCACTTGCGAGATCATCCTGTCTATACCCACCTCATAATGGAGTCCAATCAACTCCAATATGTTATGAGGCCTAGAGGGAAACGTATGGAAGTTGACTGGTTCCCCTTGCCGAGAGAGGCCAGTCAAAAAGTATATGTCCTCCGTCGTTGGCACCAACGACTACTCCTCTATCATAAAGGCCTCTGCGTTGGGATGCCAATAATCAACCAAGGCATTCAGTAACCTAGGTTGTGCTCACATGAAAGGACATAGGAAGAATTTTAGCAACCCACATTACATTAAGGCAACAACAACATTGGGGTCCTCCCCAACCAACACACAAATATCCGCATGCTCTCTATCCCTCCAGTGAACATACATCCTGCAAAAAACCAAGTTCAGGAGGCTTAACCCTTGATTTTTAAAGTTTTTTCCATTAAATGAAGGGTCCACACAGGTTGTAATGATGATAGTTACATGTACACGCATGCAGTTTTTCCTCGTCCCGAGTGTACACGCGAGCTGTCATAAGACAACCCACGTGGACTTAGGGTTGAATTTTTAAAGGTCGACGCCCCTCTAAAAAATAAAATTAAATGCCTAAAGAAAGATTTAGATTGCAAGAGGAGAGAGTTTATACTTACTTGGTCCAAGCGGATGGTTTTTTCATCCACCGAGTCTCCCAGAATCAATTCTTTTCACAAAGGGGCAGTTTTGGCTTTTAGTCAATTTCTGAATTAAAAATGGTGATAATGAGCTGCTAACTTCTATTTATAGAGGTTTTTGGCCCTTTTTTGTCAATTTTCGGACCCTTTTGTCATTTTTTCTAAACTGAAAATCATTTAAGATTTGGGCATTTTGACGGTCCTTTGGTAAAAAGTCATTTTTTCCAACTCGTTGCATTTAAGTCAGGATTACACCTCCACTTTCTTTATTTCGTTGTATTTTCTACTTTTCCATAGGATCGATCCCACCGAATTGCGATACGGAACCATTGTTGTTGATTTATAAGTGTCGTAATTTGGTGGTAGAGCTTACCATAACATGGATGCCCTAGGTAGATCCTGGTTGCATTATGGTGTCCATGCTGTCACTAACGACTATAGGCTTGGGAGTCCCTTTTAGCTTTTCCTGATTATGGGTTTGAGGCTCATTTGCATGATTCCTTATCACTCTTGATCTCACCCTCGGGACTCCCAAAACATAACGGGTCTTCTTTTTAGCCCTTTTTAGGCCCTCTAAACATGAAAATATTGCTGAGCTATCTTGTGGCCTTTCACGCTCGCTAAAATGGAATTTGAAGTCACCTCTGTCCGGCAGTAGTTTACCCATTTTTCGGTCCAAATGGTCAACTGTACGAACAAAGGTATACTCTAGGAGCCTTGGTTCTCTAGAAGAGTACTCTTAGGTATAATTTTAACCCTTTTTCGGGCTTGAGGGACTAAATTTACGAAAAAGGAACCCCCACGGAGTCCATAGTTAAGCTCTTTTTAGACTCCCTAAAACTGAAAAGATCGTCGAGTGACCTTATTCTTTCACACTCGTTAAAATGGTCCAGAAGAACATTCCTGATAGTGTCCATAGTTAAGCTTTTTCAGACTCCTTAAAAATGAAAAAATGGCCGAGTGATCTTGTCTTTATCACACTCATTAAAATGGTTTTGAATAGACGTCTTGTCGGTGCTAGATTACCCATTTTTTGAACCGACTAGACTACCTTCGAAAAAGGTACCCCATTGGAGTCTTTTTTTATGTTTTTTCAGACTCTCTAAATATGAAAAATCGTCGAGCTTACCTTCTCTGGGCTCGTGAAACTTACATCAAAGAAAATTACCATTGTGTGTCTTATTAATCGCATTTTAATACCTACGTCTTTGGCCTAATGCCATCTCCATGTTTCTCTCAACTGAACCATCTAAAACATGCCTTATACACAAGCCCTGTATCATTTTGCCTTTGCATCTTGACACCTTTGGCCCCAGAAGGGATTTTTCCTGAGTGTCCTTGCTTTGAACATCAGTCTTGTCCTGCGCCTCGAACTCGTATGTTTGTGACACTCATTCCTCCTTTGTAATGTAACATTCTTTTATTCTTTTTCCAAAATTATTTAAAAAGACAAAAAAAAATCAAATATACCCCAAAAAGAGGAAGGGAAAAGTATTTTCTTTGTATTGGCAGCACAATGAGTCACCCTTGGATAAAACACATCCTTCCATTTGTTCTTCAATCCCTGGTATTTAATATGACCTTAGGAAACTGTTCCTGCTACATTGAGCTGTGTCCTCCTCCATTTGGTTACTCTTCCAAACATATGGAGAGTTTGTGTTGCCTCCTACCTCGTGAACTTATGTTAATTCCATGCTGCCCAAGTCTCATCATTTTTCGTTCTATTTCCCAAGGGAAGTTTTTCCAAGCATGAGTCGGCCCTTTGCAGTTTGTCTCTTTCCCTCATGCTCGGCCATCCTAAAAGTCCAATCAAGTTTTTTTTCGAAATCAATGAAGCCTTCAGTTTGATCATCAAGATTCTCCAGTCCATGACCGACGAGCCGTCAAAGACCTCTGGGTAGTGAAGTCGTACAATCATATTACACTCCTACCTGAGTTTTGAAGATTTTGAAGTTGTTACTCGAGCTCTGAAGACCTCATCTCCATCCATCAGGAATTATTAGCTTCTAGAAGATGGATACTATACATGTATATTTTTTTATTTATTTTGAGATGTAGATCCACTGTGTATTGCTCGCGGCTACACTTTATATAGTTATATGACATGGATCGACAATGTATTTGATTGGTATCCATGATTTTATTTCATCTCGATCATGGGTATGCCCACCACGGTGAGACAATTGTTATTTTGCAGATGGCACCTCCCGATTTCTGGTCCTTGGGCTCACTTGTTTGGAACGTTGGTGAAGATTGATAATATATTTCGGCCATAAGATTCTCTTTTGACCTCACACATTAGGGGGCATCTATTATAACCCTAAATTTCACTAGACATACTTACCTGGCATCAAACCATCTCAGACTCCTTCTTTTCCAAAACACTACTGAACAACTATTCTTAAAAACCCCCTTCATAAAGTCCCATGTGCCCTGCTCCATTACTGCACATGTGTACACGCTAGCTACACCAACACAGGCCGTGTGTACCTACAAAAGCATGGAAAAAGGAAAGTTTATGATGGAACACAAAACTTTGGGTTATTTAACTAAACCTTTTGGCCATGCATGGTCGGTCATTCAACCAAATACCTAGCTCCTTCTAGCCTATAAAAGAAGGGGTAGGGGTCCCATTTGAAAGGAGGAAAATCATAGTAAAGAAACTATACCCAATT
>ML825179.1:80360-100591 GCA_009831015.1 Picea engelmannii | reverse complement strand
TCTATTGTAAAAAGGCCTCTAGAGCCTCATTGTGATCATCTTCTCACGGATGCGAGTAGTAGCCACATCTCTTCTCAGAGATAAGCTACTAGCGCCCTAGCTAGTTTATTTCCATTCTGTCTGTAAGCATATTGCAGTCATTCTTTATTAATGAAATGAAGTCTCATTTCCGCTACATCTCTGCGTTTATGTGTATTTCTATATTTCATTGTGTTCCTACATAAATTCGGATCAGCTAGTCTCTTGTTGTTAAAGTTAAGTAGGGTTTGAAAGAATGTGATCATATACACCAGGTCTATTACAGAGCTACAAATCATATTTGTATGATGAAATTCATAAGGGATTTTGGTTGAGGTACATTTTGAGTACATGGTTGAGACAAGTAGTTGATGAGTTGGCACATACATGAGGTGTATAGTTGATGATGTTGGTACATATTGATGAGTCATAGTTGATGAGTATTTGAAACATGATTGGTACATACTTGGCACATGGTTGGATGCACTTTTCTATGGTACAGGTTGATTAGAAGTTGTTTGGTATAGGTTGGGGCATGGTCGATGCACTTGTTTATGGTACAGGTTGATTACAGGTTGAGGTACAAGCTGATGCATGGTTCATATTATTGGTATAGGTTTATAGCGGTATATATCACAGTGATCGTGTGACAGTGGTTCCATCATTCTACTTCTACTTTAGGGTGGTTTGACGAGGCAAGGACAGGTGGTTGTAGCCACCTTTCGATTGTAGCCGGAGAACACAGGGGGTTGTAGCCTCTTTCTAGTTGTAGCCAAAGAATTGGGGAGTTGGAGCATCCCTTAGGTTGTAGCCTAAGAAACTAGGGGGTTGGAGCCTCCTTCCAGTTGCATCTAGAAAAGAAAGGACGTTGGTGCTTCCAATGAATGTAATTCTTCAAGACATATAAGAAAAGACATTATGTGGTTTTCTCCCGATTTGGTTTTCCATGTAAAACACTGGTGTACTATGTATGTGTTTGATTGTTCATTTCTGATTGCTCATTATTGGATAATAATTATACATTGATATAACACTTGTATTATTTGAAGAAAAAAGATTACTGATTCACCCCCCCTCTCAGTAATCCAACAATTGGTATAAGAGAAGATTCCTTCATAAATCAGTTTGACCACTGAAAGGTATATCATGGAGAGTACCAACTCGTATAAAAATGGAATACCATAGTTTGATGGACAGAAGTATGCTTTTTGGAGCATAAGGATGAAGACATATATATAGGCACAGGGATTTCAAGTTTGGAAATCAATAGTAGATGGATACACAGCACCAGTAGTTCCACCAACAAATGAAAAAGTAGCGAAACTCGGTGAGAATAATTCCAAAGCCCAAAATGCACTTTTGAATGGTCTTAGTGATACGGTATTCACCAAAGTTGCACATTGTAAATCTACTAAAGGTATTTGGGACAAGCTTCAAAATATTTATGAAGGAGATTCAAAATTCAAAGAAGTAAAGCTTCAAACTTACAGAGGTCAGTTTGAACAACTAAAAATCAAGGAAGATGAAGATATAATATCCTACTTCTTATGAGTGTTATAACCCTAGTTTTCACCAGACATGCTTACCTGGCATCAAGCCATCTCAGATTCCTTCTTTGCCAAAACACTGCTGAAAAACTCTTCTTAAAAACCTCTTTTATAAAGGCCCATGCACCCTACTCCATTACTGCACACGTGTACATGCTAGTTGACCTAAAACAGCCTGCGTGTACCTACAAAAGCATGAAAAAAGGAAAGTTGTCGACAGAAAACACAGCTTTGGGTGAGTTAACTAAACCTTCCAGCCATGCATGGATGAGGGTTTGTCTAAATGCCTAGCTTCTTCTAACCTTTAAAAGAAGGGTTAGGGGTCCCATTTGGAGGAGGAGAATCATAGTAAGGAAAATATACCCGTTTTCACATTCCCTTTGTCCCAACCCTTTATCCATACTTGTGCAAGAAGAGATACAGAGCAAAGAAGTGGGAGGACAGTTGAAGAGGATCCCAGGACTAGGTTTGTGGAGCAGTGGCCAATGTTGACATTGTAAGTTGATTTATTAAAGTTGGTGATAAAGAAGTATTTTTCCCGTCCTACCATATGAGGTGTTCATAGTTTATTGCATACATGTTTGAATATCTAACCCATTAATATTTAGATCAAATGCATGTAGAGTTTGTTGTGTATCTTGTGTGAATGCAGGTCAGCCGTAGAGGAGAGCTTCAGTCAAGGATCAATCAAGTGTGAAGAAGGATCGATATCAAACGTCCGAAATAAGGTATGCTCACTTAAATACGTATTTGCTTGATAATAATAGGGATTAGGTCTGGGACTATGGTAGAAAATAGGATTCTTTAGGTCTTTTCTGCATGCATAATTTAACCCTAGATGCTAGTCCGCAGAGGTATTTCCCACTCACAACAGAATTGGCGACCATACTGGGGAGATCTCTAGGGTTCCCGGGGGATATTTTTGGGTATTTTTAAAAACTGGTTTCATTTTTCTTTTTTTAAAGTTTCTGCAAAAGTCTGAGCTAACAAAGATTCTAGTCTTCCATACCATTTAGCTCTGTTTCTTTGCTTGATTGTAAAAAAAAAAATTCAAGACCCATAGAGGTACATGTGTGTACCTGTGCCTTGCATTCTCACAACTGGCGTGTACATGCTAGCTGAGGAAGTGATAGTCCTGTGTAAGATTCCATAAAATTTCTTTTAAAGAGGCAGTCATCCTCTCCCCTATCAAAATTTTTCCTTCTCAGGGGTTTTCTAGAACTCTTTCTAGTCTTTGTTGTTTGCAGTCGATAGCTTAGGTTTCACCTTAGATTGGTTTGTTCTGTGAAGTTTTCCTTGAGTCAATTTCATTTTTCTGTTAAAGTAGGTGTCTGATTCTTCAAGAGATCCTGGTTCTTAGTATCAGTGGTCTCTGCCCAGGCTAGATTGTTTGTCATTTTTCCTAAGAGTTTCAGAGATACACATGGCCTATATAAGGCCAACACACGTGTACACACTTTCTGACGTTACACAACTCATGTGCTCACGCTTGTTGTTGAACTATCATTGGTGTGCGTGTGGAGGAAATTTTTGTTGAAGGTAGGGTAGTCATCCTTTCCTTTGATAAGATTTATACCTCTCAGGTTTTTGGATCTCTTTCATAGTAGTCAGTGAATTAGGTTTTTTCACAACAATAGATTTCTTTTTCAGTTAGAAGTTTCCCTCAAAATTTTCTTTTATAGGGTTTTTAGACAAGTGTGAGAGCCCAATTTTAAGTTTCTTATGTGTGAGTTTTAAAGTGACTCTTGGTTTTGACTTGTTGATATTTTTCCTTTTTGCTTTGTCAGCATTCAAATAAAATAAAAACTTTTATTTCGTTGATTAATTGAAAAGTGTTGTTTTGCATTAGTCACTAGGGAAAAGTCTTTCTTTTCAGAAGTTCTTGACAATTTACTTAGATCATAAGTATCTTGTAGTCGAGTGAAATCTTTCTTTGAGTGTGTTGTTCAAAAATCTTAGAAAAATATTTTAAGTTTGAAAATTTGTTTAAGAGTTAAGTTTTTGTTTCCATCTTTCTGTTTATTTTTCTTTTGTCTTTCACACATCACTAGTTTCACTTTCATAACCTTTGACTTAAGACAAGCCATAAAAATTAACGATAAATCTAAAATTCATTAGACTTTTTATGTTTGTAGGGTCAACCAACTAGTTTAGGGTTAGGGCCTTGAATTAGGTTGGAGAGGAAACTCTTCAAGGCCATTAAAATCAAACATTNGAGTCTGAGTTAAGGAGTGTCAAAGTCCAGTATCGTGAAAGTTATCTGGGACCCCCCTTTAACGTAGGGGATAAACACAAGGTCGCGTGCGGGAAGGTAGTGTAGATAACCCGTCCAAAGTTGGACCAATCGTAGTGGAGAACACATATAGATAGCTTGTCTTGGGATTCCATTGATTGTAATTGCCACATAGCTTCGTGGGTCTCGAATCTGTTCAAGGTCCTTAGTTGTCTTCCGAACCAATTTTTTTTTATACCCTTGATAGGTTTCAAGCTTGATACCCTGCTCATTGTGGTCTACTTGACTTTCGACTGTACTCGCTCGGTGACTGTTCATGTGTTGGCAACCTAGTTGGCTATCTTTTTAGAGATATACATAGGAGACTACAGGGGTATACCATGGTACCTAGGATAGAAATCGAGCCACGCTTTGTAGAGTATACCCAGAGGGTGCTTCCATGTTCAAGTTGCACTTGCACCGATAATTTTCTATAGTGTTGGTTGTTGTAACTATTCTTCCAATTAGTTTAGTGTTTGCTTGTTTTATCTTGTAGGGACTTTTTAGTGTGTGTTGTTTTTGAACGAGTAGACAGCCCTAGAGTGTCTTTGATCTTCCCACAAAGTGGAGGATCATGAGATCTACCATTCATGAAGGCTTCTTGGCCTATCACCAATTACACTGGAGCCATCCCCACAACCACTAAGGAGAAAGCTAGACCAACAAGGGTCTTTTGAAGCAACCGGGTCATAAGAAATTGTGCCCGACCAACATCTAGAGGAATCGACCATTTTAGACCTTGGAGCAAAAGATTTTGGTCTAGTTGAAACCTCAACCACAAATCTTTCGGAACCCATCATCATACCGATTCATCCTTACAAGTACCAGACAGTGTCGCACGTAGCAATGGAAACAAAAGATGTTACTCCTTCTGGGAATTCTTCAATTCCCACTATGGTTGTCACCATAGGAGAGTTTTCACCTCCTAAACCACTGTCATTGGTCCGAGTCTCCATGGCCTCGACCAACTCTACCTCACACAGTGGTTCAATCCCATATATGGCAGTGGTCACAACCCCTTTCCCACCAAGTGCGACAGGCCCTTCGTTCTCATACAAGATGCCTAGCTCAGGTATAAGTCCTGTACTTTCCTACTCGACTTCACAGTCTTTAGGTTTGGGTGTAGGGAGCTATAATGCTCCTCTGTAAGGCCACATGGGGGGCACTTCTTCTCCTTTTAATTCTTTCCCTTATGGGGGAGGTCATATACCTCCTTCGTCCCCTTCGCTCAATGGCACACACCAGCCATCCACCAGGCCACCTGCACACTATAGTTTATTTGGAGAGGGGAGTCAAGGAACACCTTTGCATAATATGCTGGTAGTTTTGATACCATTTTCTTTGTTTGGTGTGTTTGGTAACAACGCCTTCTCGTCAACCACTTTCCCGACTAGGGGCAACCCCGATTTCGGACAACCTATTCCTATGCAGGGTACTATTCCTGCACAGGGGGAAAACCCGAGAACTTCTTCCGCATCAGAGCCTTGGAATTCTTGGCAAGGATCCATTCCTTCATCAGTAATGTCAATCTGGGGCAATTCTTTCCATATTCAATGGAACCCTAGACAAGGTACTATGCCTATCCCCACGAGATCGTCATGGGGAAACCCTTCCCAAAGTCCTCCAAATGTAATGCACGCCCATCCATCTACGTCCTATTTTGGGAATTATTCGATGATGTCTCCTCACATGCAGAATCCATATGCTGGCCATGGCCATGGTTTTTACCAGAACCCAGGCCAGCATCCGAACTTTTCCTGGCAACCTGGTGCCAGTCAAACTCCAGGCCCCTTTTTCCCAGGTTATCACCAACAACCCAAACTACCTTTCCTGGAAACCTTTCATTTTCTAGAGTTGAGAAGGTTGTTGAATGACCCTATATGTCATGATCCATGTTGGCCTCCTATGCTGATGAAGTTTCCTTCAGACATACCAAAGTTTGAAGCCAAGCCTAATGAAGATCCAAGAGATCATGTGACTACCTTCCACCTTTGGTGCTCATCTAACTCATTGAAATATGACTCCATACAGTTGCTATTGTTTAAACATACTCTCATTGGGAGTGCCACAAAATAGTACACTGAGCTCGATCGCTCAATATACTCCTCCTTCGGTGAATTAGCAATGGCCTTCCTAAACCATTTCCAATTACCTATGAGATACGACGTTGACACATAATTGCTAGCCAATTTCGCACAAACAAAACTGGACCATATCTCTGATCAAATCCCATAATGGAGACATCGGAAGAGTTTAATTAAGGTACTAGCTCCACCAGCATTCCTTCTCGAGTGGTTCCTTAAGTATTTGGTCCCACAGTTATCCAAAGACGTCGCGACTTCAGGAGTGTTTTACAAAGAAGACACCATCATGAGAGCTCAACAACTTGGGCTCATCTATTCTCAGTCCGGTTTATTATACGAGATCTTTCCAAATGCATCACACTCAATACTAGATAAAACCCGACAGAGAGTTGGACCACATGCCAATGGTATTGTTGGTTCAGCACAAACAAATCCCACTAAGCAAGTGATGAAGTAGTTGCAACAATTGTCTATACAACACACAATGGCTAGCCAAACTACTATTTTGGGTGCTCCCCCTACTAAAATTTCAGATGTACACACAGTGCAATCAACAAATAAAAAGGCCACCCAACAGCCTGAAGGAAGGAAAAAACAATGAAAGAAGGGTAAGGGGGATAAGAAACCCACTAATAATGCAGGTGGGGGAAACAATGAGAAACAGAATGTGAGGTATCTTTGAAACCTATGCACGGAAGACCAACCTACCCACCTATGTCCCCAGCTTGCAGAGGCCCAAAAGTTTGTGACACAACAACATCCTGATGTGTTAACCAATCCATTTCAACATGGAAAAAACCTAACCCAAGCCTCTACAAGTGCGGAAGGGGGCAGTCAAGGACCCTCTCCATATTCGAACAATACCACATCCGTGAATGTATACATGATGAAGGGTGATGCTTTAATATCCACTAGAGCTCATGACTACAGTAAACCAAGAACTTCTGAGAAGGGCAAAGAAGTCGAACTCCCATCTCTTCCTCTACATATTGAGAAGACTTTGGGAAAAACAATGACATGCATCCCAAAAGGCATGTTCAAAAAAGCTTCTCACAACCCAAACGCAAGGGCCACCTAGAACTATTCTGTAGTGGAAGATTTTTGTCAAACCCCTTGTGCGATGTCCTCTTTGGAGGTCCTCTAAAGCTTCCTTTCACAGAGGAAAGTTTTGTTAACTACTCTAGGATCTACCGAGACTTGCAATCTGGGTACCATCATGCTAGATACAATTGACTTAAAACCTCTCCTACCTTACCACATAGCATTTCAGATAGTAGTGGCTCACCCAACGAAAACTTTTATTCGAAATATTTTTCACACGGTTGTTGATGAGGGTGCCTCGACATGCATTATGTTGTTGGCATGTTGGAAGGCCATTGGCCATCCCATTTTGTCTCTGTCGCCTACTCTTCTCAGTGCTTTTGACGGTCATTCATTCCAACCACATGGTATCATTCCCTCTTTTCCCATGCAATTGGGAGGGAATACCATGTGCATTAAGGTAGAGATTGTCGACACATCTCTCGACTACAATCTTTTGTTAGGAAGGATTTGGACTTATTCCATGCAAGCAGTGGTTGCTACAGTTTTCTATGTCTTGTTGTTTGCACACAAGGACTGGATTGTTACCATTGATCAATTGTATTTCTTCAGATTTGACCCTTCGTTGGGGGTGTCTGCGGTCCCTGTTGTTCTTGAGTCTATACTTAAAGATTAAAAGTACAGTGTCAAGGCATCTGAAAGAAGGTGAAAGGTGGGTAAGAAGGTAACGTCAACCTTCGATAAAGGAAACTAAGGCAGGTTTCTACATTCGTTTCATCTAGCTTCCAACTGTTCCTGAGTATTTATATCTTATTCAATGGCTGCCCATGAACGTTCAAGTTCATCCCTGTTATTAGCAGTTTTAAGGATTATGTCAAAAAGATTTAAGGCGATATGCATTTGGTTTGATAGTCCGGGTTCGATATTAAGCTGTGTCACTGCAGGGACAGTCATGGAGGAACCGTAATATTAGGAAATGATTTAAAGAGAGATTAAATGTTGTCTTGATTTGGTCAAAATAAAGATAATTTTACGTTTTTTTTTTTTGAATAAAATAGAAATGCAAATTGAAGGCTATTTCCCGTAACTGTATTATATTTTATATAAAGGTGTCATGTGAAAGAGAAACATTTAGCTACATATAACGCAAGGTTCTTGTCAAAGAGAAAACTCACATATAAACAAAAGAGGAAATTAGTAAGAAAATAACTGACATAGCAAAGAATATATGTAGAATTCTGAAAGTGCAGATTGGTCTTACACCCACTGATAGCTAGTGTAGAGGAAAGACAATAAACAAATACAGAAAACCAAAATCCTTCTGTTATAGTAGTGGTCGTACCAAAATATAACAAAGCACATCAATTATGAATAATGGAATGAAATGAAACATGAAATACAAGAAACAAACTTGTAACACAGTCTTGACGGAATTGAGAATCTCAAGATTTGCTTATATTAACTTCTCGAATCTAAAAACTCTATTAAAATCGACACAAAAAAGGTCCAGTCTTTTCTTTTTCTTTCTGTGCTATATTTATACAACTTTACAGATCAGTTAGAATATCAACGGTTTCACAAATTCAGTTACAACCGAGAGGAGCGCAATCACTCCCTTTCTCCTACTCTATTTTCAATTGGTGCCAGGTGCTCATCTTCTCGTGGATGCGGTGCAGGCACTACATTTTTTCCACAAACTGAGATATGAGCTGCTAAGGTTCCGCTTGACAGCTGGCCTTGGCAAAGTAACATTCTCGGGCTAACTGCTGCACCTTGTCTCCCATTTGTGCATCAACAATGTCGAGGGCACTTACTTGTGCACTGGGTTGGATTAAGTGTTTGTCAACTTGAGCCATGTCCACCCTATCCATCTGAGAGATATCGACCGAATCTCTCTCATCCTTCTCTTTCAGATCAAGCGAGATCTGTTCTACATTCATTTGCATTAATGTTTATGCGTCGCCTCCACTCTCCATACCCAACAACTCGCCATCTATAGAATTGAAAGCTTCTTCTAATGAATTGGTTACTTTTTGGGCCTGTTCCTTGCCTAGGGTAATGTTATCCTCCCAATCCTTCAACATAATGTTACCTTTAGTTTGTTCTAAGATGGTGAGTTCGGGAGAACCTGTCGAAACTTTGTTGTTTGTAGCTATCACCACCTCCTGAAAGACAACTTGAGTTGCTTCTGCATTCCTTTCTCTGACAGTCAAGTTCTCGAAAATCCGATGCATCATCAGGCAATCCTCTCAAATCACTCCCACTTTATCTAGAAAACTCTGTTGTGCAGAAGAGATCCTGCTCCGAATATCGATCGCTCGGGATTTAAACCCCTCAACATCGATCACCCTGTTTTTAGCAACCTCTACCTGAGTCTGCAGCTCTGTGATCATAGTCCTCTGTTGACCCGCCTGTATCCGACCATCTCGGATCACTAGATGTGCTTGCTCCAGCTTGGCTTTGAGCACTTCTATTTAATTTTTGTCGGCCACTCTAGCCTGTTCTATCTCCATGCTGGCCTGACCTTTAGCATTTTCTGTGGCTGTAGCCAATCTAGCCTCGAGGGTCCTGATTAGGCAATTTTTCCTTTTTAGTTGGTTATTCAAAATCCCAACTGAGAATTTATTTTCTGAAGCGTATGCCCCCAGTGTTCCCGTGATTTCAGTGGAAAGTTGGTCACTTTTCTTATTTTTGTCGTCTTTCATGATTTTATATTTTTTCGCAGTGGACTCTCCCTCTTGATAGAACTCTCTTTTCACTACCGCCTTTCTCTTTTTATCAAAAAAGAACTCATTTGGAGGTATTTCCTCAGCTCTTATGGGCCTGAGTTCTTCATCAAATATCCATCCCTCGCTGACATTTCCCTGTGCCGACTGCAAGGGTGTGACCGAGGTGATGGGCTCTCCTATTTGTTTTGTTGACTCTTTTGGATTATTGACAGGGTTCTGCTCCTTTGGCATACTTGGAGCTTCTCCTTCAGTCTCGAGCATCTGTTTCCTCGGTGGGTCTGGAGTTTTTTCTTCAGCCTCCGAATTCTATTTGCTTGGCAGTTTCAGAGTCTTCTCTTTTTCTTCGGGATTGCTCGTTTGCTCCCCTTCCTAGTGTTGTCCAAGGTTAGACATTACATCTGCAGAATCTTCAACATCCTTCTATTTTGTCTCGACAACGGTCGAACCTCCCAAAATAGCGAGGAGACATTTTCATCTATGTTCCTAGAATTTTAATACAGATGCTGTGTCTTCGGGTGCTAATGATTGGATCTGGGCTAACACTTCTTCATAAGATTTCTCCCCTCGGAAAATGTCGTCCGAGGGAGAATTTTCATGTTCGAATCTCTTGAGCCCACAATGAGCCAAATGGTTTCTCACAACCCTCTGTGGATCATGTTTCTTAATTTCAATGGAGACCAAACTTAGGTCCTCCAGGGCAGCAACCTCGGCTTTGGCATGCCTGAAATCTAATAAAGAATATGAATTCAGCCGAATGGGAAAAGAAGGCCATACCTTCTTTGAGTAACCTTTGATTTCTTTGTTGACCCCTCCAATTACCGTTTTCCAGGCGACCTCTCGACAAGCCATCTTATCGGGGATGAACAAGGGCAGCGCATGAGGGGGAATAGAAGCCCCGAAAACTTTGCCTCCACATACCAATCCGATATGCCACTCAGTCCTGTTGCAATGTTGTCTGAGATGCGAGGTGGTGGGTATCCAAAGATGGTGATATGTAGGGGTACCATCACCTAGTTAAAAATCTCATATGTGAATTTTCTTGCTTTATTCTCCCATAGTTTATCATGATACTCATGCACGGGTTTTTCTTGGACTAGATTCCAATCCCAATTCATCAAAGGGAATGGTGTCACGGAACATACCGCGTCCATGATATATGCTGACATGAAAAATGAGGATGGTTTCCCACTTGCTTTCTGCTCCCGATACTCTATGACCCTGTTGGCCAAACTGTCTGAGAGCATCTTTTCCCAATTAAATGAGCAACCTTCTGCAACCTGAAATATGAGAGGCACCCACGCGATGTAGAAATGTGAGGTGTCTTCTCTCCCAAATAGCCGACATGTCATCATGGCCACATATTTATACTGTGGCTCCAAAGAAGCGATAGAATATACACCTTCTTCATTTTCTCTGAACTTCGCAGCACGCGAAACCCAATCTTTAATCAAACTGGGCATGGTTTTGTCGTACTGGGTACACTCTTTCTCTTTGAATTCCTCCAGGAACTCGGCACCATATGTATATTTAGATGTCAAAGGTAGCTTGTACATGGTTTGTATATGCTCGGTCCTAAAAGTCTCGACAGTAACTCGCTGGTTGTTCATGATCGTCCTGGTAGGTAAGTCTACGTGGTCCAACACCCATCGAATCATGTCATAATATGGAAACAAACGAGGCCTGGTTGCTACTTTGTGAATCCCTAATTGGACGATTATATTGTACTTGGTGTGTAGATTATACTTTTCTATGTCATCAGAGTCATCTGAGTAATCTACCAATTCTGCTTGTAGAACATTTGACACAAATGACCAGTCAGGGATCGAATCGACACTTTGGGGTGAAGTATCGGTGACATTATCTCAGCCCTGTCTCATGACTTCGACATTCGCCTTTGCTGCTTTCCGCGGATCCATGGCCGCAGTTTGCGTTTTCGCTCTCCTTCAATAGAACTGTGTATACATGCAGACAATAGTTAACTTAGAAACGATGAGCTTCGCATGCTATGAAAAAATGTGTAATGACACATAGCTCTCGCATATATTTGAAAAAATGGTACCTTTCAAAACAAGCCTGTCAATTCGAAATTAGAAATAAATTTATGTCGTAAAAATCCGATCTTATGCATAGATTTACCTTATCTTCCCATTAATGTCATAAATTTTGGCAGTTTGACAGTCAGTCGGAGTATGGAGAGCAAATAGTTACCTCGGGAAACATGCAATCCTCGATGCACGAGACATATCTTGCTTTATTTTAAAATGTCAAAACTTAGCAACGTTAATAATTTTCTCGTTGTTCGCTGCATCGTGAATTTCCTTTTAACATTTTGAATCTTCAACTCGTGAGACTGCGAGGGCCGAATTTGGTTTAATTAATAGTAATTGCGATTTGGAGCATCATTAATTTCATAATCATTTTATTCGCCATATCGTGAATCGGAACTTCGAAGACGAGTTTCTGAGAGATTTGTATGCCAAGTCGCGAAACTGCAAGATGACGATAATTAAGACTCAATTAAGGGAAAGAAAATATTTAGATTAGGTGACTAATTAATCTTGTTATAATTACGTCGTTACTTCATGAGTCAGGGTTTTAGACGCAGTAACTTTCGAAAAGATAGTGCCGAGTGGCGAGACGCCGAGAACAGATTTAACCATGGTTAGCTTTTTGCCTTTAATCCTTGACCAGGGTTATCAAAAAGGTACCTCGTGTTCTCAGCTATCGGAGCTGTAAAAATAAAAACTTGGGTTTGAGGAACGCTGAGGCGTGAAAACCCGATGACGTCGAATCATGGGTTAAAAGATTTTACCCTAGTTAATGCCTCGGGAGAAAATTGAAAATGACTTCGCCGCTTCGGGACTCGAGACGTGTGAACTCAAGGATTAAAGTATCCAACTTGCGAGATCCCGAAATAAAACAAAGAGAGAGAACTTTCCTACAAAAGTGGACTTGTTTTGGGGGTAGCAAAAGCATCGCTACTTATTCGACAAGGTTGCAGAGTTTTCAAAGTTTCGGGAGGGGGAAAAAATCAAAAGGCCATCTTTAGATTTCAAGTATCAAAGATTGAAAATTGTGAAGGGTAAAAATAAAACAAGGGTGGCTCCAACATAGGCTCCAACTAGGGATCACGCCTTCCTGTGAGGTGGGAAGAACAGTAGACCACGTGCCAATATTGGGTAAATGGAGTCAAAAGCCCAAACATGCAGAAAAAATCCAAGGAAAAAGGATCGAAGTGGGAAAATACTTCGTTTTTTACCTCGAGAAGTTTTTTTTCAAAAATCAGATACTTTTTCCAAATACAGTTGTAGTCTCTTTCACAATTTTCCCTTTTCTCACTACTAACTTTGGGTAAGTTTCAAGACAGTCGAAAGGACCCTAGGAGATTCAACAGCTCTTGAGTCTCTCGGCCTGCATCAAAATAATGAGATTATATATTTTTTTAAATTGGGAAGTCCCGTCTGAATTTGGGGTGTGGATCAAGTTTTTGGAAAGCATTGGTTACCAGAGTAGATTGATATTTATGTATAACAGCCTTACAGATATCTCAGACATTTCTTCACTACCAGCGAGCCTGTTCAGTACCCCAGTGAAGTTATCTGGCCCCTTTCACTGAATTTACTTTCACCACTTCGGTAAATATTTATACATTTAAATGCTGAGACGAGGGCAATCATTTCTGAATTTCCTTTCATCGTCTTCCTGGACTAGGTGGGGGCAATCATTTCTGAATTTCCTTTCACCACCTATCTTATAATTTACTTTTTGAACACGAAGATGGGGGCAATCAGTTGGTATCAGGGCTGATATCTATGTAATATTTTACAATCAAAGGTCTGTCAACTCATTTTAATTACTTGGTACCAAGCTTCCCTTGACCTTCACAACACCTTCGTTCTTAGGGAAAAAGGAAATTAATTTTTTAAGGGACATCCCATTTGAGCAAGCTTTGATTCTTCCGACACTGTCGAAAAACCTAGGAAAGTTAGGATTGCTCTAAACGTCCCTTCACTTAGCAGGAGATCAAGTAGTTATGAAGACCTTCTTTCCTATCAAGATTTGTTTCGAAACCCTCGAGGTTTAAAATGAAATACTTTTATCCCTTTGTGATGGAATGAAAGGGTGGGTACTGGTCAAAAGTTAGACCCGGAGACATACATGGGGCCAGGTAGCGATTTGTTGACTGAAAATATGGAGGTCGAAACAACTCGAGATTGACTCCTGTAGATAACTTTGGGGATAGTTTATTTCGACTAACCATTTTTTATTTAGATTATCGTTCAAGTAATTTTAAAAAAACAATTACCAAACCAAGCAATGATCCTTCTATCTAACAATTTGTATTGTAGTTTGAAAGATGTTACCTTGATTTCCCTTAACAGTCTTTCATCATATATTTTTTTTTTGAGAAAGTTCCTTTTTACCTTTTTATTTCACTTTCTTTGCGCAATACAAAACTATTTTAGGTATCACCTTTTCACGCCGCTCTATTTCTGACACCGACCTGCAAATTGCTTTCCCTCTAGTTCTGTTTGTAGCTGGGATCCTGTAAAAAGCGAATGCTAATCTTATTAGAAATGTGTCGAGAGCTTAGGAACAAAAAACTGAAAATTAAAAATAAATGTTCAAATGAAAATATACGTATGTACAAAACGTGAAATTTATTTATTTATTTATTTTTTATTTTTTATTTTTAATTGTTATGTCATGTAATGTTTCAGATATCGCCCGTTGACAGGGGTGCTGAGGAATTCTCTGTCAATTTTCTCCAACAGGAAAGAATTTTTCCCCTCTGGGGCAGAGACCCTGAATGGTCCATACCAAAGGTGGTCAAATTTACCATGTTTCGCGGCTTCCTAATTTCTTGCATTCCATCTCAGTACCAAGTCACCTGGAAGGAATTCCCTATCTTTTGCCTTGATATCTAACAAAGATTTCATCTCGTCCTGGTACTTCAACATTTTCTCATCAACCTCCACTCTATGTTGTTGAACCTCGATCAACTGGTTAATTCTCTTGGTTACATGATTGGGTTCTTCATTCTGATCCTGCCATAACTTCATTACTGGCAATGCTAGGTTTATAGGTAGAATGACATCTGTGCCATAGACCATTTGAAAAGGCAAAATTCCGATAGACCTTTTAGTGCTGATTCGGTTTTCCCATAATGCGTATTTTAAGTGCACATGCCAGGACCTTTTATTTTCATCTAGTATTTTCTTGATTATGTTTACCAAGGTCTTGTTGGATGATTCGGCTAGCCCGTTTCCCTGGGGGTAATAAGTAGTGGAATGGCCGAGAAAAATATTGTACTTTTGACAAAAGTTGATCATAGCCATGGACTTGAAAGCCTGGGCGATGTCGGTAACAATATTTCGGGGATGCCCGAATCTTGATAGGATATTATCTTCCAAGAAGTCGATCACCGCCAAGTCTGTTTCCCTTTTGGTTGGAGTGGCTTCCACCCACTTTGTAAAATAATCTGTGGCTATTAAGATCCACTTATGCTGAGCACTGGAATGGGGATTAATTTCCCCTATGAAATCTAGTCCCCATTGTTGAAATGGTGCTTCAGTTTTGACCAAAATGAGGGGTAGTGTAGGGAGTTTCTGTTTACCAGCGAATATTTGACACGGGTTGCAGACACACACTTTGGCATTGACGTCCGAAAATAGTTTTGGCCAATAATATCTGGCCCTCAAGATCTTGTAAGCTGTGGATCTCCATGCGTGGTGTCCTCCATAGACTCCTTCATGAAATTATTCTATAACCCATGGAGTTTTCGACTCAACCAAACAGACTAGTATAAACCTGAGTGGATCCTTCCAGTATAGCTGATTTTCAGCGATGCAATATTTTACAGCGTGGAGTTTTAAAGTTCTGCATTTGGCTGGTGATAGTCCATCTGGACATTTCAGGTTTAACAAGTAGAACACTATGTCTTGATACCAGCCTGACAATATGAACTTTTCTTCGACCTTGCTTGGATATGTCTGGTCATCAGACTCTGGCAGGTGTGTGTCTCTGTCTTCCCCTTGGAAGCAATTGATATCAAGAGATCGAAGATTCGACTCAGCCAAGAGTTTGGCCAGACCCTGCCCCTTTATCAATTTAGTTGGCTTGACTTCCAGATTGAATTCTTGTATTTTAGCGAGCCAGCACCATCGTTTTCCATCATTGTCTGGCTGTACCAATATATCTTTCACAGCACTGGTAGGCACGTACACGATAATTTTTGAATGTAGTACATAGGTTCTGAATGCCTTTAGATCTTTCACCATTGCGTACGCCTGTTTTTCTATTATGTCATACTTTAGTTCAGCGTCTCTAAGGCTCTTGCTAAAAAATGCGATTGTCCATTCGAAACCTTCGTCATCCTTTTGCAGGAGCACTGTGGCGATAGTATGTTCAGAAGGAAACGAGAAGATGAGGAAATCTTTCAAGTAATCTGGGCTTGCTAACACAGGTGCCTCGCTGATGACTTTTTTAATATGCACAAACGATGCTTTAGCCTCAGTCGTCCAATTTACTCTGTTATCTTTCTTCAGCATTCCTGTGATCAATTTGACAATATTAGCAAAATTGGGGATAAACCTTCGTAAAAAATTTATTGTACCTAAGAAAGATTGAATTTCTTTTACGTTTCTGGGAATATTTATAGTTTCTATTGCTTCAATACTCTTAGGATCAATCCTGATCCCATCCTTAGATACTATATGTCCCAGAAGCTTACCTTCCCACATAGCGAAATGTGATTTCTTTGGGTTCAAAGACAGACCATACCTGCGACACTTTTCAAAAGTCTGTTTTAGATGGATCAAATGTTCTTCATCGGTTTTAGAGAAAACTGTCAAATCGTCGAGGTAGATGACTACGAACTTATCTCTTTCTCCCATGAAAGCAATGTCCATAGCACGCTTGAATGTAGCTCCTGCATTCATCAAACCAAACGACATTTTGTCATACATGAATGTACCCCATGGTGTGGTGAAAGCAGTTTTTTCTCTGTCTTGCTCATTCATGGTGATTTGGTTATATCCAGAGAACCCATCTATCATAGACATTCAATTTTCTCTGACTACCTTTTCTAGGACGTGGTCCATTTTGGGGAGTGGATAATTATCCTTAAGGGAAGACTTATTCAAGTTTCAGAAATCTACACACAGTCTAATTTCTCCCTTCTTTTTCTTGACCGGGACCAAATTTTCCACCCAGTCTGAGTACCTCAGAGGTACGATTATTTTCGCATCTAAAATCTTCTTAACTTCCTTTTCAATCACAGGCAACAAAATGGGGTTAATTTTCCTAAGCTTTTGCCTAAATGGCTTGACCCCGGACTTCAAAGGTATCTTGTGCTCAATTATGGAAGTGTCATACATTCTACGCTCATCATAGGACCAGGCGAAAACATCTTTGTACTGTCTGAGTAGGTCTTTGTACTGGACTTTTACCTTGGGAGGGAGGAACTTAGATATTTTTACTATCCTCGATTATTTTTCAGCTCCTTTATCAAAGTCCTCCACTTCTTCCGGTTGGGGCTGCAAAGTGGATTTCACAGGTACGTCGTTTTGATCGAAAAGTCTTTCTAAAGGAATTAAGCCTTTCGTAATTTGGTTGTTTTTAAGGACCAACATACAATGATCCGCTATTTTTTCTCGGAAGGTTTCAGGATCTTCTCCTTCTTGCATAATCCACATCGGGTCATTTTGATTCTCTTGGTTTGGATGAGTTTCAGAGAACTCACCTATTGCTATAAGAAATTTCTGGATTTGTTCATCATCTTTGAAAACTTGCCAGTGTCGGATATTGTCTGGTATAAAGGGTTTGTATCTGATTTCAATGTGATATTTCAGTTTGACGGTCATGGGAGGAGAAAAGGTTGAAGCTGCCTTGGCCAATGCATCGGCATGCAGATTCTCAGTGCGAGGGATAAAATGGATATTTATAGACGAGAAATGTTTTTCGATGAGATACCAAGTACAATTTCTATAAGCTCTTAGTCTGGGGTGTTTAGCTAGGTACTGTCGGTTCACTTGTCTTAATATCAATTCCGCGTCACCGTATACCTCCAAGTTTTTTATATTCAACTTCTTTGTAGCCTCTAATCCTAAGATCAATGCCTCATACTCGCATACATTATTGGTGTAATCTATGTCCCACTGCAAACAATAGGAGAAAGGAATAATGAACTTACCTTCAGGTGCTACCAAAAGTACCCCAGCACCAACTCCTTCAGAAGACGAAGCGCCATCAAAATACATTTTCCATGCACCAGTATTGCACAGCTCTTCTGTCAAGGGGCTCAACTCTTCTTGCTTCATATCAAGTTCCTCTGGACCTCCATCCAATCCATCATCAAAAGACAAAATGCAGTTTCCCAGATCTTGGTCTGTGATGTAAATGCGGAAGTTGTGTGGGTTTTGGGGATCACTGACCGTGTACGCTAATATTGTCTCTCTTTATAAACGAGTAAATTGACCCCCGAACATAGGGATTGTGGCGTAAGACATGTATAACTGAAGGGAATCTCCCAACTTGGCCCCCCATGACCTAGACAATAGCATACCGTACTTAGGGGGGATATCGGCGATAACCACATCCATCAGGATACTTTTAACAGGGACCTGCGCTAGGGTAACTACCAGATCGTTTATCATCCCCGTGCATTTAACCTTCCTGGAATCGAAAGAATATAGATTTCCATAAGGTATCGTGATCTGGAGACCCAGCTTCTCCATTATAATTTTGGGCATAACATTATGAGAAGCCCCTGAGTTTAACATACAATTGTGCAGCAACTGATCATGTATATTCGGGGTGATATAAAAAGGAGAGATGTTGTCTTTGGACCCTTCAAAATGAGGACCAAAGGTGATGTTAGGTCTGTCATCTTCTAGATTGATAACATCAAAATGACTTTCTAGCTCGTAGACACCCATCGCTTTGGCAATTTGCTTCCGATAAGCGAGATTTTTTGCTAATTCTACCAAAGGAATCGGTATTTTAATTTTGTTTAACTCATTTTCAAAAATGAAAGATGTGTTTACCTTATCCATTTCTTTGGTTGAGACTTCCAAATTGTTTCTTTCTGACTTACTCATCTGGATCACTTTATCACTCGTGATCTTAGTTGAAGACGTAATTTTATCTACTGGTCCGGTTTCTTGTATTTGAGTTTCAACTTTTTTCACCTTGGACTCTTGAGTGCTTGCTACCTTGGTTTTATTGCTGGGTAACAAGGTCTCTTTCGAAGGAGGTTCAAAAGCTTGAACTTTTTGAAGGATTTTCTTAGGTTGATTCGTTGAGGTAGGATTACTCTTAGATCTTAGATTATACTTTGGTTGAAACTTGGCCATTATCATCTCTTTTTCTGGTTGAGATACACAGGGATCAGTGTGATCACCTTCTTCATCCTCATTAGACGGTTGTGGGGTGTTCAAAGATTTTTCATAATCTTCATGAGTGAGATACGGCTGCGAACAGTCATCACCGAAATTCGCGACTTCATCTTCCGAATCTCCAAAATCTTGGAAGTCATTTGCGCCTATAAAATTTTCATTCTTTAGTGGAGCTTGTATTTTTTGATCTTCGTTCTTAATTTGTTTCTGTTGATTTTGGGGATTTGGGTTTCTCTTGAAGTCCTTTTTATTTGAAGAATCATCCTTAACCTGGTCCAACTCCATCCTAGAAATTTTGTTGGACAGTTCTTTAATTACTCGGGCCATATCATCTACTCTGTCATCAGTGTATCTATTTGAGCCCGAAGGACCCACTGGTTCCCTATAGCGTCTATTCTCACGGTTGACTGCTTCTACTTTAGCTTTTAATTTTCCTGAAGCCATCATATTAGATTCAATTTCGACATCATCATATTGCATTCTATTTAGGTTGGCTCCTCTTATTTCTCGCAAAAGTAGTGCAAAATCCAGCTCGAAAGCTCCTGCGAAGGTTAATTTGGCTAAGGGTTCAGAGGGTTTAACTACGGCTGGAATCTTATTATACAGTTTGTTGAATCTCAGAATAAATTCCATAACTGTTTCTGAGTTCTTTTTCTTTAGGGACCCAAACTCGGTAAGATAATATAAGTGATCTTTTCGCTCTCCCCATTGTCTGAGGAAAGCATCTTCCAAAGCATCATATGACAGGATAGAAGCTGCGGGTCGGCTCCGAAACCAAGTTCGGACCTGTCCTTCAAAGGTCTATACAAGGAGTCTCGAATAGACATCTTCGTGCTCGATACCACAAACGTCTTTGAATTGGTCAAAGAAATTTATATGCTCGACTGCAGTTAGATCTCCCTCCCCAGTGAACTTAGGAATATTTTTGATGTAGTTTTCAGGAAAATCATGGAGTGGGATGGGAAAAACCAGGGGGGCGTATCTCGCTGCTACCTTTGTGAATACTCTGGGAGGAGGGACTTGCCCTTGACCTCCACCTCCTCCTCCAGGAGTGCCTCCACCACCTCCTTCGACAACTACCATCGACTTGGGTGTAGAAAATGAGTGTGTAACACACTTTTTGGAATCAGGCGATACCGAGA
>ML825179.1:69405-80310 GCA_009831015.1 Picea engelmannii | reverse complement strand
GTTCAAGTTCATATCGGTTATTAGCAGTTTTAAGGATTATGTCAAAAAGATTTAAGGTGATATGTGTTTGGTTCGATAGTCTGGGTTCGATATTAGGCTGTGTCGTTGTAGGGACAGTCATGGAGGAACTGTAATATTGGGAAAGGATTTAAAGATAGATTAAATGTTGTCTTGATTTGGTTGAAATAAAGAGAATTTTACGGTTTTTTTTTTTTGGAATAAAATAGAAATGCAAATTGAAGGCCATTTCCCGTAACTATATTATATTTTATATAAAGGTGTGATGTGAAAGAGAAATATTTAGCTGCATATAATGCAAGGTTCCTGTCAAAGAGAAAACTCTCATATAAATAGAAGAGGAAATTAGTAAGAAAATAATTGACATAGCAAAGAATATATGTAGAATTCTAAAAGTGCAGATTGGTCTTACACCCACTGATAGCTGGTGCAGAGGAAAGACAATAAACAAATACAGAAAACAAAAATCCTTTTGTTATAGTAGTGGTCATACTAAAGTATAAGAAAGCACATCAATTATGAATAATGGAATGAAATGAAACATGAAATACAAGAAACAAACTTGTAACACAGTCTTGACGGAATCAAGAATCTCCAGATTTGCTTATATTAACTTCTCGAATCTAAAAACTCTATTACAATCGACACAAAAAAGGTCCAGCCTTTTCTTTTTCTTTCTGTGCTATATTTATACAACTTTACAGATCAGTTAGAATCTCAACGGTTTCACAAATTCAGTTACAACCGAGAGGACTGAAATCAGTCCCTTTCTCCTACTCTATTTTCAATTGGTGCTAGGTGCTCGTCTTCTCACGGATGCGGTGCAGGCGCTACATTTTTCCACAAATTGAGATATGAGCTGCGAAAGTTTTTCTTGACAGCTGGCCTCGACGAAGTAACATTCTCGGGCTAACTGCTGCAGCTTGTCTCCCATTTGTGCATCGATGATGTCGAGGGAACTTAGTTGTGCGCTGGGTTGGATTAAGTGTTTTTCAACTTGAGCCATGTCCACCCTGTCCATCTGAGAGATATCGATTGAATCTCTCTCATCCTTCTCTTTCAGATATGTTCTACATTCATTTGCATTAATGTTTCTGCGTCGCCTCCACTCTCCATACCCAACATCTCACCATCTATAGCATTGAAGGCTTCTTCTAATGAATTGGTTACTTTTTTGGCCTGTTCCTTGCCTAGGGTAATGTTATGCTCCCAATCCTTCAACATAATGTTACCTCTAGTTTGTTCTGAGATGGTGAGTCCGGGGGAACCTGCCGAAACTCTATTGTTTGTAGCTATCACCGCCTCCTGAAAGGTGACCCAAGCTGCTTCTACATTCCTTTCTCTGATAGTCAAGTTCTCGGAAATCCGATGCATCAATAGGAAATCCTCTCGAATCACTCCCACTTTATCTAGCAAGCTCTGTTGTGCAGAAGAGATCCTACTCCGAATATCGATCGCTCAGGATTTAAACCCCTCAACATCAATCACCCTGTTTTCAGTGACCTCTACCTAAGTATGCAGCTCTGCGATCATAGTCCTCTGTTGACCTGCCTGTATCCGACCATCTCGGATCACTAGATGTTCTTGCTCTAGCTTGGCTTTGAGCACTTCTATTTCATTTTTGTCGGCCACTCTAGCCTGTTCTATCTCCATGCTAGCCTGACCTTTAGCATTTTCTGTGGCTATAGCCAATCTAGCCTCGAGGGTCCTGATTAGGTGATTTTTCCTTTTTACTTGGTTATTCAAAAGCCCAACTGAGAATTGATTTGCCGAAGCATATGCCCCTAGTGTTCTCGCGATTTCAGTGGTGAGTTGGTCACTTTTCTTATTTTTGTCATCTGTCATGACTTTATATTTTTTCGCAGTGGACTCTCCCTCTTGATAGAACTCTCTTTTCACTACCGCCTTTCTCTTTTTATCAAAAAAGAACTCATTTGGAGGGAGTTCCTGGGCTCTTATGGGCCTTAGTTCTTCATCAAATATCCATCCCTCGCTGACATTTGCCTGTGCCGACTACAAGGGTGTGACTGAGGTGATGGGCTCTCCTATTTGTTTTGTCGACTCTTTTGGAGTATTGACAGGGTTCTGCTCCTTTGGCATACCTGGAGCTTCTCCTTTAGTCTCGGGCATATGTTTCCTCGGTGGGTCTGGAGGTTTTTCTTCAGCCTCCGAATTCTGTTTGCTTGGCAGGTCTGAAGTCTTCTCTTTTGCTTCGGGACTGCTCGTTTGCTCCCCTTCCTGGTGTTGTCCAAGGTTAGACATTACGTCTAAAGAATCTTCAGCATCCTTCTATTTTGTCTCAGCAATGATCAAACCTCCCAAGACAGCGGGGAGACATTTTCGTCTATGTTCCTGGAATTTTAATACAGATGTTGTGTCTTCGAGTGCTAATGATTGGATCTGGGCTAGCACTTCTTCATAAGATTTCGCCCCTAGAAAAATGTCGTCTGAGGGAGAATTTTGATGTTTGAATCTCTTGAGCCCACAATGAGCCAAATGGTTGCTCACAACCCTCTGTGGATCATGTTTCTTAATTTCAATGGAGACCAAATTTAGTTCCTCCAGGGCAACAACCTCGGCTTTAGCATGCCCAAAATCTAATAAAGAATATGAATTCAGCCGAATGGGAAAAGAAGGCCATACCTTCTTTGAGTAACCCTTGAGTTCTTTGTTGACCGCTCCAATTACCATTTGCCAAGCAACCTCTCGACAAGCCAGCTTATCGGGGTTGAACAAGGGCAGAGCATGAGGGGGAACAGAAGCCTCGAAAACTCTGAAATACGAAAAATCTGCCTCCACATACCAATCCGCTATGCCACTCAGACCTGTTGCAATGCTATCCGAGACGTGAGGTGGTGGGTATCCAAAGATGGTGATATGTAGGGGTACCATCACCCAGTTAAAAATCTCATTTGTGAATTTTCCTTCTTTATTCTCCCATAGTTTATCATGATACTCATGCATGGGTTTTTCTTGGACTGGATTCCAAGCCCAATTCATCAAAGGGAACGGTGTCATGGAACATACCGCATCCATGATATTTGCTGACATGAAAAATGAGGACGGTTTCCCACTTGCTTTCTGTTGCCGATACTCTGTGACCCTGTTGGCCAAACTGTCTGAGAGCATCTTTGCCGAATTAAACAAGAAACCTTCTGCAACCCGAAATATGAGAGGCACCCACGTGATGTAGAAATGCGAGGTGTCTTCTCTCCCAAATAGCCGACATGTCATCATGGCCACATATTTATACTGTGGCTCCAAAGAAGCGATAGAATATACACCCTGGTCATTTGCTCTGAACTTCACGGCGCGCGAAACCCAATCTTTAATCAAACCGGGCATGGTTTTGTCATACTGGGTGCACTCTTTCTCTTTGAATTCCTCCAGGAACTTAGTACCATATGTATATTCATACGTCAAAGGTAGTTTGTACATGGTTTGTATATGCTCGGGCCTAAAAGTCCCGACAATAACTCGCTGGCTGTTCATGATCGTCCTGGTAGGTAATTCTACGTGGGCCAATGCCCACTGAATCATGTTGTAATACAGAAACAACCGAGGCCTGGTTGATACTCTTTGCATCCCTGATTGGACAATTATCTTGTACTTGGTGTGTAGATTATCCTTTTCAATGTCATCAGAGTCATCTGAGTAATCTACCAATTCTTCTTGTAGAACATTTGACACAAATGACCAGTCAGGGATCGACTCGACACTTGGGGGTGAAGTATCAACGACATTATCTAAGCCCTGTCTCGTGACTTCGACATTCGCCTTTGCTACTTTCCACAGAGCCATGGCCACAGTTTTCATTTTCTCTCTCCTTCGATAGAACTGTGTATACATGCAGACAATAGTTAACTCAGAAATGATGAGCTCCGCATGCTATGAAAAAATGTGTAATGAAACGTAGCTCTCGCATATATTTGAAAAAATGGTACCTTTCAAAACAAGCCTGTCAATTCGAAATTAGAAATAAATTTATGTCATAAAAATCTGATCTTACGCATAGATTTACCTTATCTTCCCATTAATGTCATAAATTTTGGTGGTTTGACAGTCAGTCGGCTTATGGAGAGTAAATAGTTACCTCAGGAAACGTGCAAGCCTTGATGCACGAGACATATCTTGCTTTATTTTAAAATGTAAAAACTTAGCAACGTTAATAATTTTCTCGATGTTTGCTGCATCGTGAATTTCCTTTTAACATTTTGAATCTTCAACTCACGAGACTGCGAGGGCCGAATTTGGTTTAATTAACAGTAATCGCGATTTGGAGCATCATTAATTTCATAATCATTTTATTCGCCATATCGTGACTCAGAACTTCGAAGACAAGTTTTTGAGAGATTTGTATGCCGAGTCGCGAAACTACGAGATGGCGATAATTAAGACTCAATTAAGGGAAAGAAAATCTTTAGATTAGGCGACTAATTAATCTTGTTATAATTACGTCGCAACTTCGTGAGTCGGGGTTTTAGACGTCGTAACTTTCTAAAAGATAGTGCCGAGTGGCAAGACGCCGAGAACAGATTTAACCATGGTTAGCTTTTTTCCTTTAATCCTTGACTAGGGTTATCAAAAAGGTACCTCGTGTTCTCGGCTCTCAGGGATGTAAAAATAAAAACTTGGGTTTGACAAATTCCAAGGCACGAAACCCCGACGACATCGAATCATGGGTTAAAAGATTTTACCCTAGTTAATGGTTCGAGAGAAAATTGAAAATGACTTCGTCGCTTTGGGACTCGGGACGTGTGAACTCAAGGATTAAAGTATCTGACTTGCGAGATCCCGAAATAAAACAAAGAGAGAAAACTTTCTTACAAAAGTGGACTTGTTTTGGGGGTAGAAAAAGCATCGCTACTTATTCTACAAGGTTTTAGAGTTTTCAAAGTTTCAGGAGGGGGAAAAAATCAAAAGGGCATCTTTAGATTTCAAGTATCAAAGATTGAAAATTGTGAAGGGTAAAAATAAAACAAGGGCGGCTCCAACAGTCCCGATGATTGATAATCCTCAACCAGACATAGTCAATGTAGGGGTTTGTTTGTGCTCATATTTGATGGGTACCTTCGATTACCCGCCCCCTCAAGACGATGTCAAGTTCATATCCGACCACCATAAGGTTGAGATTTTCCAATTTTCATTGTTTCACACAACTTACTTCACCGATACGTGGATACTTCCTTCCCCATTGGCCATGATGGAGGGGACATGGTATACGGGCATGTCCATGCTCTTGTCCACAGCTGAAGTAGCATACTCTTTAGTCCAGCAAGCTTCAACCAACCCAGATCCAACTCCTGCACAAGAGTTTGATTTTCTTCTAGAGCCTATTTGGGCTCAAGGTTCTCTCACTAACACCGATTCGTTAGACTTAGTATTTCCCTCTGACGAAGCAGTAATTGAAGCAATGACTAGTCCAGGAAAACCCTAGGATGATCTTCATCACAGATCATTTTTTCTCCCAGAGTTAAGCAGAATCGAGGCCGGAGAATTCACCTTGACTATGACTGGAGATAGGTTTTGTCCTATTAATCCGTTAGCTACACATGAGGTCTATGCTAAGGGTAATATGGAAACCATCACTGAAACCATACCGATCAATATCTCCAGAACCCCTGGCATCGTGGAGAATGCTTTTATCGGAGCTAACTACTCCCCCGGAGAGATTCAAATCTACACAGATCTATTTAAATAATTCTGCGAAATTTTTTTCCAGTCTTACGAGGAGATGCCAGGCATTGATTCAAAAATAGTTGAACATGAAATCACAACTTATCCATATGCCAAGCCTTTCTGGCAGAAGCTTCATCTAGTTAACCCCAAGAAAGCAACAACCATTAAGGTTGAAGTTGAGAAACTTCTAAAAGTTGGTTTTATCTATCCTATCCATTTGACCCAATGGGTGTCAAACCTCATGCCGGTCAATGAAAAACAAGGGTTGCAAGGCCTTCTCTTTCATGGATGGTTTTTTGGGATATAACCAAATACAAATCAAATCCGAAGACCAACATAAAATGACATTCATCTATCCCTAGGTAACATTCACGTATCGTAAGATACCTTTTGGTCTCAAAACTGCTGGAGAGACCTTTCAATGGGCCATGTCTTTTTCTTTCCATGACCTCAAGCATATATTTGAGGCCTATTTAGATGATTTATCATCTTGATATAGCAAGAGAACGGATCATCCCATACACCTCTGACTTATCTTTGAGAGTTGTCGCTACGTCCGGATTCACTTAAATCCAAACAAGTGCAGCTTTTGCATAACATCAGGACGTTTGTTAGGTTTCATAGTGTCGAAAATAGGGATCATGGTCGATCCTCTTAAGGTTGAGGCAATAATTCAGTTTCCCCCCCTCCCCCCCATGCATAATCCTTCAACTTCAAAGTCTATAGGGCAAGGCAAAATTTTTAAGATGCTTCATTGCCAACTATGCCAAGATCACCAAGGGCTTTATGCGCTTATTAAAGAAAGATGTTCCTTTTTATTGGGATGATGCTGCTCAATGCTCCTTCGTGATGATGAAACTTGTGCTCACAACTGCCCCTCTGCTCTGGCCACCTAACTATAACAAGGATTTCTTATTCTATTTGGCTGCAGTAGAGTCAACCATTGGCATGGTCTTAGTTCAGGAAGATGAATTCTTCTTAGAATATGTGATCTATTACCTGATCCGAGGCCTCGTAGGACCGAAACTCAATTATTCTCATATCGAAAAACTTGTGTTGGCAGTAGTCCATGTTGTTCAATGGTTCTGTAATTATGTTCTGTTGCACAAGACCACTGTCATTGTTGTCGTGAATCCATTCCAGTATATGTTCACACGACGGGTCATAGGCGGAAAGATCAGTAGATGGATAGTCATCCTCCAGGAGTTTGACATAGATTTCATTTCAACGAAATCCAAAAATTCATTGGTCTTCATAGAACTTATTTCGGAACTTCCAGTTGAGTCAGGTGATGTTGTGCCTGAAGAATTGTCTATCAGAGGAGATATGTTTTTTATCACATCTTCGGATCCTTGGTATGGAGATATACTTATACATCTCTAGACTTTGAAGTGCCCCGCCTCTGCTTCTCGTGATGAGCATCGTTGTATATGCCATTAGGCTAAGAATTATCTCATACTCAATGATACATTGTATCAGAGAGGTGTAGACTGCATCCTGGGTTGATGTCTCACTCACAAAGAAGCAATTATCGTGCTTAATGATTTCCATACCAAAGCTTGTGGTGGTCATTTTTCTGGGCTGGCAACAAACCAAAAGATTCTACGTGCAGGTTACTTCTGGCTAACACTAATCAAAGATTGTATCGAATCAGTCAAGAAGTGCCACCCATGCCAAATCGTCTCTCGAAAGATGAGAGCACATCCCACTCCTATGTTTCTTGTCAACGCAGTTGGTCCCTTCACCAAGTGGGGAATTGATTACACTACCTTCAACCCCCCTTCATCAAGGGGGCACCATTACATCATCGTAGCCATAGAATACTTCACGAAGTGGATCGAAGCTATGCCAACATTTAAATATGATGGGGAGACTACAACTCTCTTTTTATTCAACCAGATAATAGCAAGTTTCGGTGTCCCAAGGGAGATTGTCACTGACCATGGCAGTCACTTTCAGAACCAAATGATGACTAAGTTAATGTCAAATCTTAGGTTACGGAAAGAACATTAATCACCCTACTACCCCCAAGAAAATGGTCAGGTGGAGGCTGTCAATAAATATCTTAAGACCATCCTACAATGAACGATCAACTCAACCAAGTCAAACTGGAATTTGATGTTATACTCGGCATTATGGGCTTACTAAACATCTGTTAAGATTGCAACTGGTTTCTCACCTTTTCAACTTGTTTATGGGATAGAAGCAGTCTTGCATATCAAATTTCATATCTCGTCCCTAAAGTTGGTAGTACAATTATTGCCAGACACTTCACTTGAAGATCAATTATTATACTTAGAGCAGTTCAATGAGCAGCATCGTGATGCGGCCCTGGCTAATGAGGCTCACAAACACAAAGTTAAGTGTCAGTATGATAGGTCCATTCATCCTTATATTTTCACTAAAGGTGAACTTTTCCTAGTTTACGACCAAGATAAGGACCCCTTAGGGGCAAGAAAATTCAAACCCATGTGGTTCGGACCTTTCATCATAAAGGAGGTTCTAAAAAAAGGAGCTTATCGTCTGGTTGATTTTGAAGGGAATGCTTTGGCAGAGCCTAGAAATGGACTCTACCTCAAGAAGTATTACTGATAGGTAGGTTACCATGGGTAAATTTTTGTAACATATGTATAGTCTTTGTACTATTACTTTCTAGTTTTTTTTAGTGTTATGGACGTTTCGTTTTGATGTATCTTTCGTCACTATGGAATATTTCAAGTGAACCCGGGGTGTTCATTGGGTATGCAGACAGTGCTAGCCGACACACTCGGAGGCTTGCCTCCACATATTGGGTAATTTTTACACCTCGAGGCCAATTATTATCTTCTGGAGGTATATGCTTAGGTGACACCACAAACAATGTCTTCGAGTATAGTGCAGTTATTGAGTTGCTTCATGACACTCAGTCATTTGGTATCTCTCATCTCTGGGTATATCTCGACACTCAGCTGGTTGTGTCTCAGTTAAATAGAGTCTACCATGTTCATGATCCGACTTTACACCGACGATTCCTTAGGGTACGTCTCTTAGAACAAAGTTTTGATTATATTACATATTTTCATGTTCCTTGGATATTAAATCAAATTACAGATACTCTAGCTAATAAAATTTTAGATTGGCATATTGCACACATATGAAAATACATACACATAAACATGTAAATACATTTTCTGCAAACATGATCCATAAGTGATCAGAATCTGGACTAGGGGTCTAAAATTTGCTCAATTTTCAAAGTCCTCGGAATGTGACGAAAATGGTACCATCGCGTCCGTCTCGTTCTCCTGATTCCGGCGATATATTTACTTTCACAAACGGAGTCCGTATGGAGAAGATATCGTGATCTGTTCACCGAGTCAAACAGGAAAAAAAAAAGGGCTGCTGACTAGGCAGGCCGTACAGATGACGTGGAAGAGGCCGTACAACTGACGTAGGCGTCCGTGCATGCTGATGTGGCACACGTGGTAGGTGACATGGCAATAGTTTACTGTTGACAGATGGACGAATCAAATTTGGACACGTGGCATCTTTTGGGCGAATGGATGGGTGCCACGTGGCTCAATGAAGGGCTGCCACGTGGCACCCTAGGTTTGACTAGTTGATTCATTTATTAAAACGTTATGGAGGCCACGGGGTTCGACCCTAGGACCTCCCACTTTGCAACACCTTTACAACTTTATGCTAACCCACATGCCGCCGCGTGGTTCTTGTATTGGATATGGTTTAAAAATTATATGAGTTTACCTTTGTGTAATTTTATTGGGGGGTCGGGCCGGGGCTTAGCCCCGACCCGTGGTCATATCGACCTATACACATGACCCTGTCTATTTGAATGGCGTGCATTTTAAATTTGTGCTTTCCAATGGTTTGACCCACGGTCATGTTGTGTTTACATGTAACCGTATTATTTGCCATATGCGCACGGAGGGATAGAGGACGGTTCTATGGTATACAACATATGACCATTCCGGTCGCATTGGCGCAAGGGTCAGACCTTATACACAGCCCTCGGTTTCGCTGAATTTCATATGACCACATTTCATTATATTGGCGCGGGGTTTTAAAAACCTTGCCACATGGTTATATTATTTATATATGTGACCACTTTATACAATGGTGCACAGATTTTAAATGATAGATGTGGTTATATTGGGTATATACGTGACCTTTGCCTTATGTGTGGGAGTCATGTTATAATCGGAGCTCAGCCCCGTGCGCATTAATACTACCACACGACCAGGCACTCCATTGTTTATACACGGGGTTTTGGTATTGCGCGTGGATGTAAATGTGGGTTTTAATATTTGGTTTGATTTTACAAATTATTTCATTTGCGCCCGCCACTTGTCCAACTATTATATGCGCGTGGAAACGTAGCCCTATTTTAGCGCTGGGACGTGGCCATATGGTCCCCCATGCGCCCAACACCTCCGACTCAGGGGGCTTTGTTTCCGTTAACCGTTCGAAAAATTGGCGCATTTTGCGAGACACACGTGTGTGCTGGATTTAGGCACTAAAAATTCTCATAGGCTGGGTTCAGTCTTCCACAGGTGCGAAATGGCGAACAGGAGACAACAAGCTTGAAGGAGAAAAATGGCAGAATGCATAACTTCTTGAGTGTTTGACCAAATCAGGTGCTGTAAAAGCCCAGCTAGGGGTTTTTGGACATTATGAGTCCATTGGTGATGTTTTCACAGGAATTTGGAGACTTATAATGTAGGTTTTTAACCATTGAAGGTTGAGGAAGCTCCAGGAAGCTTGAAGCCCTCATTGTTTGAGGCATTGCTCAGATGAGAACATATCCATTTTCTGAGACTGAATAGTCATTTTTGACTGATTATTATGCTCTGAACACATTGGGATAGTTTTCAGATCCATTGGAGGACTTCTACAGGTATTTCTTCCCCATTGAAGTTCAGGGAAGCTTGGAGGTCACATGTAGAAGAGGTCATTGTTGGATGAGACAAGATCCATTTGCAGAGTTCTAATAGTCAATCTTGGGGTTTTTATGTATTCTGAACCCAATGGTACAGCATGTAAATACATTATATTTGAGCAGCATCTTGTAAATAGCATTTGAAAAACTAATCCCAAAGAGCCAAGTCCATTGAAGGAGGCTCAAGGAGATGTAGCCCAGAGAGGGGTGAACTCCTTTATCATCTTGCTATGGTAGTGAGTTTGTTGTGTTATTTGCTGCACTTTATACTG
>ML825179.1:48029-69305 GCA_009831015.1 Picea engelmannii | reverse complement strand
GTTCAAGTTCATATCGGTTATTAGCAGTTTTAAGGATTATGTCAAAAAGATTTAAGGTGATATGTGTTTGGTTCGATAGTCTGGGTTCGATATTAGGCTGTGTCGTTGTAGGGACAGTCATGGAGGAACTGTAATATTGGGAAAGGATTTAAAGATAGATTAAATGTTGTCTTGATTTGGTTGAAATAAAGAGAATTTTACGGTTTTTTTTTTTTGGAATAAAATAGAAATGCAAATTGAAGGCCATTTCCCGTAACTATATTATATTTTATATAAAGGTGTGATGTGAAAGAGAAATATTTAGCTGCATATAATGCAAGGTTCCTGTCAAAGAGAAAACTCTCATATAAATAGAAGAGGAAATTAGTAAGAAAATAATTGACATAGCAAAGAATATATGTAGAATTCTAAAAGTGCAGATTGGTCTTACACCCACTGATAGCTGGTGCAGAGGAAAGACAATAAACAAATACAGAAAACAAAAATCCTTTTGTTATAGTAGTGGTCATACTAAAGTATAAGAAAGCACATCAATTATGAATAATGGAATGAAATGAAACATGAAATACAAGAAACAAACTTGTAACACAGTCTTGACGGAATCAAGAATCTCCAGATTTGCTTATATTAACTTCTCGAATCTAAAAACTCTATTACAATCGACACAAAAAAGGTCCAGCCTTTTCTTTTTCTTTCTGTGCTATATTTATACAACTTTACAGATCAGTTAGAATCTCAACGGTTTCACAAATTCAGTTACAACCGAGAGGACTGAAATCAGTCCCTTTCTCCTACTCTATTTTCAATTGGTGCTAGGTGCTCGTCTTCTCACGGATGCGGTGCAGGCGCTACATTTTTCCACAAATTGAGATATGAGCTGCGAAAGTTTTTCTTGACAGCTGGCCTCGACGAAGTAACATTCTCGGGCTAACTGCTGCAGCTTGTCTCCCATTTGTGCATCGATGATGTCGAGGGAACTTAGTTGTGCGCTGGGTTGGATTAAGTGTTTTTCAACTTGAGCCATGTCCACCCTGTCCATCTGAGAGATATCGATTGAATCTCTCTCATCCTTCTCTTTCAGATATGTTCTACATTCATTTGCATTAATGTTTCTGCGTCGCCTCCACTCTCCATACCCAACATCTCACCATCTATAGCATTGAAGGCTTCTTCTAATGAATTGGTTACTTTTTTGGCCTGTTCCTTGCCTAGGGTAATGTTATGCTCCCAATCCTTCAACATAATGTTACCTCTAGTTTGTTCTGAGATGGTGAGTCCGGGGGAACCTGCCGAAACTCTATTGTTTGTAGCTATCACCGCCTCCTGAAAGGTGACCCAAGCTGCTTCTACATTCCTTTCTCTGATAGTCAAGTTCTCGGAAATCCGATGCATCAATAGGAAATCCTCTCGAATCACTCCCACTTTATCTAGCAAGCTCTGTTGTGCAGAAGAGATCCTACTCCGAATATCGATCGCTCAGGATTTAAACCCCTCAACATCAATCACCCTGTTTTCAGTGACCTCTACCTAAGTATGCAGCTCTGCGATCATAGTCCTCTGTTGACCTGCCTGTATCCGACCATCTCGGATCACTAGATGTTCTTGCTCTAGCTTGGCTTTGAGCACTTCTATTTCATTTTTGTCGGCCACTCTAGCCTGTTCTATCTCCATGCTAGCCTGACCTTTAGCATTTTCTGTGGCTATAGCCAATCTAGCCTCGAGGGTCCTGATTAGGTGATTTTTCCTTTTTACTTGGTTATTCAAAAGCCCAACTGAGAATTGATTTGCCGAAGCATATGCCCCTAGTGTTCTCGCGATTTCAGTGGTGAGTTGGTCACTTTTCTTATTTTTGTCATCTGTCATGACTTTATATTTTTTCGCAGTGGACTCTCCCTCTTGATAGAACTCTCTTTTCACTACCGCCTTTCTCTTTTTATCAAAAAAGAACTCATTTGGAGGGAGTTCCTGGGCTCTTATGGGCCTTAGTTCTTCATCAAATATCCATCCCTCGCTGACATTTGCCTGTGCCGACTACAAGGGTGTGACTGAGGTGATGGGCTCTCCTATTTGTTTTGTCGACTCTTTTGGAGTATTGACAGGGTTCTGCTCCTTTGGCATACCTGGAGCTTCTCCTTTAGTCTCGGGCATATGTTTCCTCGGTGGGTCTGGAGGTTTTTCTTCAGCCTCCGAATTCTGTTTGCTTGGCAGGTCTGAAGTCTTCTCTTTTGCTTCGGGACTGCTCGTTTGCTCCCCTTCCTGGTGTTGTCCAAGGTTAGACATTACGTCTAAAGAATCTTCAGCATCCTTCTATTTTGTCTCAGCAATGATCAAACCTCCCAAGACAGCGGGGAGACATTTTCGTCTATGTTCCTGGAATTTTAATACAGATGTTGTGTCTTCGAGTGCTAATGATTGGATCTGGGCTAGCACTTCTTCATAAGATTTCGCCCCTAGAAAAATGTCGTCTGAGGGAGAATTTTGATGTTTGAATCTCTTGAGCCCACAATGAGCCAAATGGTTGCTCACAACCCTCTGTGGATCATGTTTCTTAATTTCAATGGAGACCAAATTTAGTTCCTCCAGGGCAACAACCTCGGCTTTAGCATGCCCAAAATCTAATAAAGAATATGAATTCAGCCGAATGGGAAAAGAAGGCCATACCTTCTTTGAGTAACCCTTGAGTTCTTTGTTGACCGCTCCAATTACCATTTGCCAAGCAACCTCTCGACAAGCCAGCTTATCGGGGTTGAACAAGGGCAGAGCATGAGGGGGAACAGAAGCCTCGAAAACTCTGAAATACGAAAAATCTGCCTCCACATACCAATCCGCTATGCCACTCAGACCTGTTGCAATGCTATCCGAGACGTGAGGTGGTGGGTATCCAAAGATGGTGATATGTAGGGGTACCATCACCCAGTTAAAAATCTCATTTGTGAATTTTCCTTCTTTATTCTCCCATAGTTTATCATGATACTCATGCATGGGTTTTTCTTGGACTGGATTCCAAGCCCAATTCATCAAAGGGAACGGTGTCATGGAACATACCGCATCCATGATATTTGCTGACATGAAAAATGAGGACGGTTTCCCACTTGCTTTCTGTTGCCGATACTCTGTGACCCTGTTGGCCAAACTGTCTGAGAGCATCTTTGCCGAATTAAACAAGAAACCTTCTGCAACCCGAAATATGAGAGGCACCCACGTGATGTAGAAATGCGAGGTGTCTTCTCTCCCAAATAGCCGACATGTCATCATGGCCACATATTTATACTGTGGCTCCAAAGAAGCGATAGAATATACACCCTGGTCATTTGCTCTGAACTTCACGGCGCGCGAAACCCAATCTTTAATCAAACCGGGCATGGTTTTGTCATACTGGGTGCACTCTTTCTCTTTGAATTCCTCCAGGAACTTAGTACCATATGTATATTCATACGTCAAAGGTAGTTTGTACATGGTTTGTATATGCTCGGGCCTAAAAGTCCCGACAATAACTCGCTGGCTGTTCATGATCGTCCTGGTAGGTAATTCTACGTGGGCCAATGCCCACTGAATCATGTTGTAATACAGAAACAACCGAGGCCTGGTTGATACTCTTTGCATCCCTGATTGGACAATTATCTTGTACTTGGTGTGTAGATTATCCTTTTCAATGTCATCAGAGTCATCTGAGTAATCTACCAATTCTTCTTGTAGAACATTTGACACAAATGACCAGTCAGGGATCGACTCGACACTTGGGGGTGAAGTATCAACGACATTATCTAAGCCCTGTCTCGTGACTTCGACATTCGCCTTTGCTACTTTCCACAGAGCCATGGCCACAGTTTTCATTTTCTCTCTCCTTCGATAGAACTGTGTATACATGCAGACAATAGTTAACTCAGAAATGATGAGCTCCGCATGCTATGAAAAAATGTGTAATGAAACGTAGCTCTCGCATATATTTGAAAAAATGGTACCTTTCAAAACAAGCCTGTCAATTCGAAATTAGAAATAAATTTATGTCATAAAAATCTGATCTTACGCATAGATTTACCTTATCTTCCCATTAATGTCATAAATTTTGGTGGTTTGACAGTCAGTCGGCTTATGGAGAGTAAATAGTTACCTCAGGAAACGTGCAAGCCTTGATGCACGAGACATATCTTGCTTTATTTTAAAATGTAAAAACTTAGCAACGTTAATAATTTTCTCGATGTTTGCTGCATCGTGAATTTCCTTTTAACATTTTGAATCTTCAACTCACGAGACTGCGAGGGCCGAATTTGGTTTAATTAACAGTAATCGCGATTTGGAGCATCATTAATTTCATAATCATTTTATTCGCCATATCGTGACTCAGAACTTCGAAGACAAGTTTTTGAGAGATTTGTATGCCGAGTCGCGAAACTACGAGATGGCGATAATTAAGACTCAATTAAGGGAAAGAAAATCTTTAGATTAGGCGACTAATTAATCTTGTTATAATTACGTCGCAACTTCGTGAGTCGGGGTTTTAGACGTCGTAACTTTCTAAAAGATAGTGCCGAGTGGCAAGACGCCGAGAACAGATTTAACCATGGTTAGCTTTTTTCCTTTAATCCTTGACTAGGGTTATCAAAAAGGTACCTCGTGTTCTCGGCTCTCAGGGATGTAAAAATAAAAACTTGGGTTTGACAAATTCCAAGGCACGAAACCCCGACGACATCGAATCATGGGTTAAAAGATTTTACCCTAGTTAATGGTTCGAGAGAAAATTGAAAATGACTTCGTCGCTTTGGGACTCGGGACGTGTGAACTCAAGGATTAAAGTATCTGACTTGCGAGATCCCGAAATAAAACAAAGAGAGAAAACTTTCTTACAAAAGTGGACTTGTTTTGGGGGTAGAAAAAGCATCGCTACTTATTCTACAAGGTTTTAGAGTTTTCAAAGTTTCAGGAGGGGGAAAAAATCAAAAGGGCATCTTTAGATTTCAAGTATCAAAGATTGAAAATTGTGAAGGGTAAAAATAAAACAAGGGCGGCTCCAACAGTCCCGATGATTGATAATCCTCAACCAGACATAGTCAATGTAGGGGTTTGTTTGTGCCCATATTTGATGGGTACCTTCGATTACCCGCCCCCTCAAGACGATGTCAAGTTCATATCCGACCACCATAAGGTTGAGATTTTCCAATTTTCATTGTTTCACATAACTTACTTCACCGATACGTGGATACTTCCTTCCCCATTGGCCATGATGGAGGGGACATGGTATACGGGCATGTCCATGCTCTTGTCCACAGCTGAAGTAGCGTACTCTTTAGTCCAGTAAGCTTCAACCAACCCAGATCCAACTCCTGCACAAGAGTTTGATTTGCTTCTAGAGCCTATTTGGGCTCAAGGTTCTCTCACTAACACCGATTCGTTAGACTTAGTATTTCCCTCTGACGAAGCAGTAATTGAAGCAATGACTAGTCCAGGCAAACCCTAGGATGATCTTCATCACAGATCATTTTTTCTCCCAGAGTTAAGCAGAATCGAGGCCGGAAAATTCACCTTGACTATGACTGGAGATAGGTTTTGTCCTATTAATCCGTTAGCTACACATGAGGTCTATGCTAAGGGTAATATGGAAACCATCACTGAAACCATACCGATCAATATCTCCATAACCCCTGGCATCATGGAGAATGCTTTTATCGGAGCTAACTACTCACCCGGAGAGATTCAAATCTACACAGATCTATTTAAATAATTCTGCGAAATTTTTTTCCGGTCTTACGAGGAGATGCCAGGCATTGATTCAAAAATAGTTGAACATGAAATCACAACTTATCCATATGCCAAGCCTGTCTGGCAGAAGCTTCATCTAGTTAACCCCAAGAAAGCAACAACCATTAAGGTTGAAGTTGAGAAACTTCTAAAAGTTGGTTTTATCTATCCTATCCATTTGACCCAATGGGTGTCAAACCTCATGCCGGTCAGTAAAAAACAAGGGTTGCAAGGCCTTCTCTTTCATGGATGGTTTTTTGGGATATAACCAAATACAAATCAAATCCGAAGACCAGCATAAAATGACATTCATATATCCCTAGGTAACATTCACGTATCGTAAGATGCCTTTTGGTCTCAAAACTGCTGGAGAGACCTTTCAATGGGCCATGTCTTTTTCTTTCCATGACCTCAAGCATATATTTGAGGCCTATTTAGATGATTTATTATCTTGATATAGCAAGAGAACGGATCATCCCACACACCTCTGACTTATCTTTGAGAGTTGTCGCTACTTCCGGATTCACTTAAATCCAAACAAGTGCAGCTTTTGCATAACATCAGGACGTTTGTTAGGTTTCATAGTTTCGAAAATAGGGATCATGGTCGATCCTCTTAAGGTTGAGGCAATAATTCAGTTTCCCCCCCTCCCCCCCATGCATAATCCTTCAACTTCAAAGTCTACAGGGCAAGGCAAAATTTTTAAGATGCTTCATCGCCAACTATGCCAAGATCACCAAGGGCTTTATGCGCTTATTAAAGAAAGATGTTCCTTTTTATTGGGATGATGCCGCTCAATGCTCCTTCGTGATGCTGAAACTTGTTCTCACAACTGCCCCTCTACTCTGGCCACCTAACTATAACAAGGATTTCTTATTCTATTTGGCTGCAGTAGAGTCAACCATTGGCATGGTCTTAGTTCAGGAAGATGAATTCTTCTTAGAATATGTGATCTATTACCTGATCCGAGGCCTCGTAGGACCGAAACTCAATTATTCTCATATCGAAAAACTTGTGTTGGCAGTAGTCCATGTTGTTCAATGGTTCTGTAATTATGTTCTGTTGCACAAGACCACTGTCATTGTTGTCGTGAATCCATTCCAGTATATGTTCACACGACGGGTCATAGGCGGAAAGATCAGTAGATGGATAGTCATCCTCCAGGAGTTTGACATAGATTTCATTTCAACGAAATCCAAAAATTCATTGGTCTTCATAGAACTTATTTCGGAACTTCCAGTTGAGTCAGGTGATGTTGTGCCTGAAGAATTGTCTATCAGAGGAGATATGTTTTTTATCACATCTTCGGATCCTTGGTATGGAGATATACTTATACATCTCTAGACTTTGAAGTGCCCCGCCTCTGCTTCTCGTGATGAGCATCGTTGTATATGCCATTAGGCTAAGAATTATCTCATACTCAATGATACATTGTATCAGAGAGGTGTAGACTGCATCCTGGGTTGATGTCTCACTCACAAAGAAGCAATTATCGTGCTTAATGATTTCCATACCAAAGCTTGTGGTGGTCATTTTTCTGGGCTGGCAACAAACCAAAAGATTCTACGTGCAGGTTACTTCTGGCTAACACTAATCAAAGATTGTATCGAATCAGTCAAGAAGTGCCACCCATGCCAAATCGTCTCTCGAAAGATGAGAGCACATCCCACTCCTATGTTTCTTGTCAACGCAGTTGGTCCCTTCACCAAGTGGGGAATTGATTACACTACCTTCAACCCCCCTTCATCAAGGGGGCACCATTACATCATCGTAGCCATAGAATACTTCACGAAGTGGATCGAAGCTATGCCAACATTTAAATATGATGGGGAGACTACAACTCTCTTTTTATTCAACCAGATAATAGCAAGTTTCGGTGTCCCAAGGGAGATTGTCACTGACCATGGCAGTCACTTTCAGAACCAAATGATGACTAAGTTAATGTCAAATCTTAGGTTACGGAAAGAACATTAATCACCCTACTACCCCCAAGAAAATGGTCAGGTGGAGGCTGTCAATAAATATCTTAAGACCATCCTACAATGAACGATCAACTCAACCAAGTCAAACTGGAATTTGATGTTATACTCGGCATTATGGGCTTACTAAACATCTGTTAAGATTGCAACTGGTTTCTCACCTTTTCAACTTGTTTATGGGATAGAAGCAGTCTTGCATATCAAATTTCATATCTCGTCCCTAAAGTTGGTAGTACAATTATTGCCAGACACTTCACTTGAAGATCAATTATTATACTTAGAGCAGTTCAATGAGCAGCATCGTGATGCGGCCCTGGCTAATGAGGCTCACAAACACAAAGTTAAGTGTCAGTATGATAGGTCCATTCATCCTTATATTTTCACTAAAGGTGAACTTTTCCTAGTTTACGACCAAGATAAGGACCCCTTAGGGGCAAGAAAATTCAAACCCATGTGGTTCGGACCTTTCATCATAAAGGAGGTTCTAAAAAAAGGAGCTTATCGTCTGGTTGATTTTGAAGGGAATGCTTTGGCAGAGCCTAGAAATGGACTCTACCTCAAGAAGTATTACTGATAGGTAGGTTACCATGGGTAAATTTTTGTAACATATGTATAGTCTTTGTACTATTACTTTCTAGTTTTTTTTAGTGTTATGGACGTTTCGTTTTGATGTATCTTTCGTCACTATGGAATATTTCAAGTGAACCCGGGGTGTTCATTGGGTATGCAGACAGTGCTAGCCGACACACTCGGAGGCTTGCCTCCACATATTGGGTAATTTTTACACCTCGAGGCCAATTATTATCTTCTGGAGGTATATGCTTAGGTGACACCACAAACAATGTCTTCGAGTATAGTGCAGTTATTGAGTTGCTTCATGACACTCAGTCATTTGGTATCTCTCATCTCTGGGTATATCTCGACACTCAGCTGGTTGTGTCTCAGTTAAATAGAGTCTACCATGTTCATGATCCGACTTTACACCGACGATTCCTTAGGGTACGTCTCTTAGAACAAAGTTTTGATTATATTACATATTTTCATGTTCCTTGGATATTAAATCAAATTACAGATACTCTAGCTAATAAAATTTTAGATTGGCATATTGCACACATATGAAAATACATACACATAAACATGTAAATACATTTTCTGCAAACATGATCCATAAGTGATCAGAATCTGGACTAGGGGTCTAAAATTTGCTCAATTTTCAAAGTCCTCGGAATGTGACGAAAATGGTACCATCGCGTCCGTCTCGTTCTCCTGATTCCGGCGATATATTTACTTTCACAAACGGAGTCCGTATGGAGAAGATATCGTGATCTGTTCACCGAGTCAAACAGGAAAAAAAAAAGGGCTGCTGACTAGGCAGGCCGTACAGATGACGTGGAAGAGGCCGTACAACTGACGTAGGCGTCCGTGCATGCTGATGTGGCACACGTGGTAGGTGACATGGCAATAGTTTACTGTTGACAGATGGACGAATCAAATTTGGACACGTGGCATCTTTTGGGCGAATGGATGGGTGCCACGTGGCTCAATGAAGGGCTGCCACGTGGCACCCTAGGTTTGACTAGTTGATTCATTTATTAAAACGTTATGGAGGCCACGGGGTTCGACCCTAGGACCTCCCACTTTGCAACACCTTTACAACTTTATGCTAACCCACATGCCGCCGCGTGGTTCTTGTATTGGATATGGTTTAAAAATTATATGAGTTTACCTTTGTGTAATTTTATTGGGGGGTCGGGCCGGGGCTTAGCCCCGACCCGTGGTCATATCGACCTATACACATGACCCTGTCTATTTGAATGGCGTGCATTTTAAATTTGTGCTTTCCAATGGTTTGACCCACGGTCATGTTGTGTTTACATGTAACCGTATTATTTGCCATATGCGCACGGAGGGATAGAGGACGGTTCTATGGTATACAACATATGACCATTCCGGTCGCATTGGCGCAAGGGTCAGACCTTATACACAGCCCTCGGTTTCGCTGAATTTCATATGACCACATTTCATTATATTGGCGCGGGGTTTTAAAAACCTTGCCACATGGTTATATTATTTATATATGTGACCACTTTATACAATGGTGCACAGATTTTAAATGATAGATGTGGTTATATTGGGTATATACGTGACCTTTGCCTTATGTGTGGGAGTCATGTTATAATCGGAGCTCAGCCCCGTGCGCATTAATACTACCACACGACCAGGCACTCCATTGTTTATACACGGGGTTTTGGTATTGCGCGTGGATGTAAATGTGGGTTTTAATATTTGGTTTGATTTTACAAATTATTTCATTTGCGCCCGCCACTTGTCCAACTATTATATGCGCGTGGAAACGTAGCCCTATTTTAGCGCTGGGACGTGGCCATATGGTCCCCCATGCGCCCAACACCTCCGACTCAGGGGGCTTTGTTTCCGTTAACCGTTCGAAAAATTGGCGCATTTTGCGAGACACACGTGTGTGCTGGATTTAGGCACTAAAAATTCTCATAGGCTGGGTTCAGTCTTCCACAGGTGCGAAATGGCGAACAGGAGACAACAAGCTTGAAGGAGAAAAATGGCAGAATGCATAACTTCTTGAGTGTTTGACCAAATCAGGTGCTGTAAAAGCCCAGCTAGGGGTTTTTGGACATTATGAGTCCATTGGTGATGTTTTCACAGGAATTTGGAGACTTATAATGTAGGTTTTTAACCATTGAAGGTTGAGGAAGCTCCAGGAAGCTTGAAGCCCTCATTGTTTGAGGCATTGCTCAGATGAGAACATATCCATTTTCTGAGACTGAATAGTCATTTTTGACTGATTATTATGCTCTGAACACATTGGGATAGTTTTCAGATCCATTGGAGGACTTCTACAGGTATTTCTTCCCCATTGAAGTTCAGGGAAGCTTGGAGGTCACATGTAGAAGAGGTCATTGTTGGATGAGACAAGATCCATTTGCAGAGTTCTAATAGTCAATCTTGGGGTTTTTATGTATTCTGAACCCAATGGTACAGCATGTAAATACATTATATTTGAGCAGCATCTTGTAAATAGCATTTGAAAAACTAATCCCAAAGAGCCAAGTCCATTGAAGGAGGCTCAAGGAGATGTAGCCCAGAGAGGGGTGAACTCCTTTATCATCTTGCTATGGTAGTGAGTTTGTTGTGTTATTTGCTGCACTTTATACTGTTGTGTATTTGTTTATAACACATATTTAATCATTTAAAAGAACCTTTCCTCTCACATGAACATTGACAAGTAGAAGCAAGAACTAAACAAATAAACTATTTTGCATATTTAACACATGAAGCAAGGTCCTGTTCATAGTTATTTTATGAGGTAGAGGGTGCTTCCATAGCATAAAAAGTCAGCCTTCTATTTTCAGATCAGGTGGTATCAGAGCATAGTTTTTTTCTCATGTATTTGCCAATGATAGCTTGATTTGTAGTTTTTGGTATTTGTGCAATATTTGTGTTGAAGTTTGTTATCTTGCAAATATGGAGGATGCTTCAAACATTGATAGTTATCATACATCTGCCAACTCTAAGTTCTATGACAAAGAAATGTTTCAGGCATTACTAACCATCAAGGATATGGTACAAGAGTTGTGGAAATATAGGGAAGAGAGCATTGTCCTTCAAGAGCAGTTGATGGCCATGAAGGAGGAGAAAGACCAACTTCTTGAAAAGTTGCAAGAGATGGAGAATCAATTCCAAGAAGAAAAAGAAACCCTTACCAAGTACATGCATGACCATGAGGTATGTAATGTTAGTTTGTCTTCAAATTCATCTCAAGAAGAATGCTTTGGTGTTTTCAAAAATCACACAAAAGGAATAGGGTCCAAGTTATTGTTAAAAATGGGCTATGAAGGTAAAGGGTTAGGAAAGCATGCACAGGGCATTGTTGAGCCTATTATTGTTGAAGAGAGACCTAAATATTGTGGTCTTGGTTATGAACGAATTGATGGAACAAATTCCAAAGTTGAAGAAAAAAATGAAAAAGTTTCAAGCACAATTTTTGTTTCAAGTTCACCTCCTCAAGAAGGTTTTCAAGGTGAAAGTTCAAGAACTTTGGTTGAAAGTTCAATCTCTTCAGCATGCAAAACTTGTGATCAATATGAATGCAAGTGTGTGAAAACAAAGAGTTGTGACAACCATGAGGACAAGAGAAGATTTGATAGTCTTCAAAAGAGAGCTTGTAACTCTTTCGATTGACCTCCTCAAAGCGGTGATAAAGGTGAATGTTCAAGGTATAAATCTGCCTATAATTCTGTTGCTTTTGATTATGTTAAGAATGATAAATCTGCATGTAACAATGGAAAAAGACCATGTACATATTGTGGTTTGTATAACCATCATGTTTCAAAATGTTGGAAGAGAATGTCCACTTTCAGGAAACTTTCCAAGCAAAGGCAACATGAAAAGAACATGCAAAAGATTTGCAGTCATTGTCAGAAGAAGGGTCATCTCATTGACCAATGTTGGACATTGCATCCAACCTCTTGTCCACAACACAAGAAGCAGTTAGATAAAAGATTGACAGGAATGGAAGAGGAGATTCCATCATTGATGTGAGTCAAGATGATTCACAAGAAGACAACTTTCAGCAAAAGAATTTGCCATTGAGTTGGCTTGGTAAGAAATGGTTAGATTTCTTGAGTAAGTAAGGCTTTCATTTTTCTGCAGTAGATGCACATTTCAGCCTTAGCTTTTCATTTTGTTGAAGTTTGACAAGTTGTAGCAGTTTGTCACATTTTGGTAGAGGCAAGTTTGCATGTGAATGCAATTTCTTTTGTATGCCTACTTGTGTTATACCACCTCGTCAAGAACATGTAAAAGAGGGATATGCTGTCCATTTTATTACAGCCACATATACTTTTCATTTTCAGCTCTTTAGTACCCACATGCTTTGGGTTTAAGTACCTATGTTTCTACAGGAAGGAGATTTAAAGAGCTATGCACATGCATATGGTTTTGAGAGTGCATAAACATTGAACTTGATGATTGTCATCATGGATGAGTCATGATTGTTGCATGATTGTTTATCATGTTCTTAGACTTGTCATTTTGGAAGATTGACATATTTCACATGAGTATCRACTTGCRTCGATTTATCTTGGCGACTATGTTATGTCATTCATGTTTCTCGACTTATGTTTAGTCGATGGTGTTGTTGTCTTGAAAGTCAATTTTTGAGTACATTGAGATGGAGGAAAACACCATGTGCTTTGATGAAGCACAAGATGCGACAGATGCTTGAAGAGAAAAAAGACCTTGCTGTCATTATTTTTAGTCTTGTGTCAATTTGTTTTCAAGATTGATGGTTTTCTTGGCTTGTGACAAGATGTCGCAGGAAAATTTTGCAGCCATTGGAGAGCGGATTATTGACGTCTAAGAGTTCGAAAGAGGGACTTGATTCTCAGTGGGAAGGCTGGCAGTCTTCCAAGCCCAGAGAGAATAGTGGGTCAGCAGCAACCAGAGAGCAGTGGTTGAGGGACATAGCTAGTTGCAGTGCACGTCATGTCAAGGTACCCAGGTGATTGTCGAAAAGACTTTTCAAGTAAAATCAGTTGATAGAAATTGAAATCAGAAGAGCATTGAAGATCAGATCGATAATTATAAGCTTTTGTGGGTCCAAAAGCCGTTCAGTGGGAAGGCGTGATCAAAATCTGGACCAGGGGTCTAAAATTTGCTCAATTTTCAAAGTCCTCAGAATGCGACGAAAATGGTACCATCGCGTCCGTCTCGTTCTCTTGATTCCAGCGGTATATTTACTTTCGCAAACGAAGTCTGTATGGAGAAGATATCGCGATCTGTTCGCCGAGTCAAACAGGAAAAAAAAAAGGGTTGCTGATTGGGCAGGCCGTACAACTGACATGGCAGAGGCCATACAACTGACATAGGCATCCGTACATGTTGATGTGGCACATGTGGTAGGTGACATGGAAATCATTTACTGTTGACAGTTGGACGAATCAAATTTGGACACGTGGCATCTTTTGGGCGAATGGATGGGTGCCACGTGGCCCAATGAAGGGCTGCCACGTGGCACCCTGGGTTTGACTAGTTGATTCATTTATTAAAATGTTATGGAGGCCATGGGGTTCGACCCCCAGACCTCCCACTTTGCAACACCTTTACAACTTTATGCTAACCCACATGCCACCGTGTGGTTCTTGTATTGGATATGGTTTAAAAATTATATGAGTTTACCTTTGTGTAATTTTATTGGGGGGTCAGGCCGGGGCTTAGCCCCGACCCACGGTTGTATTGACCTATACACATGACCCTATCTATTTGAATGGCGCGCATTTTAAATTTGTGCTTTCCAATGGTTTGACCCGCGGTCATGTTGTGTTTACATGTAACCGTATTATTTTCCATACGCGCGCGAAGGGTATTATAATTAGAGCACGGTTCTATGGTATACAACATATGACCATTCTGGTTGCATTGGCGTGGGGGTCAGCCCTTATACACAGCCCTCGGTTTCGCTGAATTTCATATGACCACATTTCATTATATTGGCACGGGGTTTTACAAACCTTACCACATGGTTATATTGTTTATATATGTGACCACTTTATACAATGGCGCGCAGATTTTAAATGATAGATGTGGTTATATTGGGTATATACGTGACCTTTGCCTTATGTGTGGGAGTCGTGTCATAATCGGAGCTCAGCCCCGGGCGCATTAATACTACCACACGACCAGGCACTCCATTGTTTATACATGGGGTTTTGGTATTGCGTGTGGATGTAAATGTGGGTTTTAATATTTGGTTTGATTTTACAAACGGTTTCATTTGCGCCCACCACTTTTCCAACTATTATATGCACGTGGAAACGTAGCCCTATTTTAGCGCTGGGACGTGGCCATATGGTCCCCCATGCGCCCAACACCTCCGACTCGGGGGGCTTTGTTTCCGTTAACCGTTCGACAAATTGGTGCGTTTTGTGAGATGCGTGTGTGTGCTGGGTTTAGGCACCAAAAACGCTCAGAGGTTGGGTTCAGTCTTCCACAGGTGCGAAATGGCGAATAGGAGACAACAAGCTTGAAGGAGAAAAATGGCAGAATGCATAACTTCTTGAGTTTTTGACCAAATCAGGTGTTGTAAAATCCCAGCTAGGGGTTTTTGGACATTCTGAGTCCATTGGTGATGTTTTCACAGGAATTTGGAGACTTATAATGCAGGTTTTTAACCATTGAAGGTTGAGGAAGCTCCAGGAAGCTTGAAGCTCTCATTGTTTGAGGCATTGCTCAGATGAGCACATATCCATTTTCTGAGACTGAATAGTCATTTTTGACTGATTATTATGCTCTGAACACATTGGGATAGTTTTAATATCCATTGGAGGACTTCTACAGGTATTGTTTCCCCGTTGAAGCTCAGGGAAGCTTGGAGGTCACATGTAGAAGAGGTCATTGTTGGATGAGACAAGATCCATTTGCAGAGTTCTAATAGTCAATATTGGGGTTTTTATGTATTCTGAACCCAATGGTACAGCCTGTAAATCCATTGGAGTTGAGCATCATATTGTAAAGATCATTTGACAAACTAATCCCAAAGAGCCAAGTCCATTGAAGGAGGCTCAAGGAGATGTAGCCCAGAGAGGGGTGAACTCCTTTATCATCTTGCTATGGTAGTGAGTTTGTTGTGTTATTTGCTGCACTTTATATTGCTGTGTATTTGTTTATAACACATATTTAAGAATTTAAAATAAACTTTCCTCTCACATGAACATTGACAAGTAGAAGCAAGAACTAAACACATAAACTATTTTGCATATTTAACACATGAAGCAAGGTCTTGTTCAGAGTTATTTTATGAGGTAGAGGGTGCTTTCATAGCATAACAAGTCAGCCTTATATTTTTAGATCAATAAGCCACAAAAAGACATAAAAATCCATATATAACATCATAGTCACCAGAGTACATAGGTGGACGTAAGCGCCTAAAAAATATGACCAATAACGAGTCACAGGGCTTATGCCCTCAAAAAAAATATACAAGTAGTGCTCTCGGCACATGAAAAGTCTAACTAAGGTCAGGGCATGTGGGCCCTGTTTTACTAATATACAACATTTTCCAAACATCGAAACAATCGGACCCACGTCCATGGTGCCCCCACTACATGAGGCTACATAGATGGTGGCAGGTCCTCAATCTCTGCCATAGGGATTGTGTGAGTGAGCGCAGTAAAGTTCTGCTCGATTTGTCTCAACACGCTCTCAGCCTCCCCGGTTGAAAGATATCCTACTTATGTTGGTCCCCCTGTGACAGCAAGTGCAGCCCCTAGACGAGGATAACACCTGTTCCTCACATAGTTAGCAGGTCTCACTGGTCCCACATCTGCACACAACAAACACATATCCGTCAAATACTCTGGTATAAAAAAAATGATATATAACAAAAACAACATAAAAATTACATATGTTTAACAAACAAAAAATGAATGATGGAAACCTACCCATCTCTCCTCTCTCCTCACTAGGAGGTACTGGTATCTTAGGATCTCTCAAAAAATCAATCTCAGCATAAGGATAATCCTCGATAACTAGGATCTTTCGTGACAACCATGCGAAGAAATCATCATCGAAGGACTCATTGTTCCTTCCACCACCCTATTGTGGCAATAACACTGCCCATATACACATAGCAGGAAGAGAGGGTTGATGTCCTCGTACCACTACTTGAGGAATAAAGCTCGAAACTCTCTCAAAGAAGAAAAAGCATAGAACGGTCCTGAACCCAAAGTTTCGTTGTGTCCGCAATCGACAATCTGTCAACTCTCTCTTCATACACTCTAACAATGTTGTGCTCCAATCAAATATTTGTGCATTTAAGAACTAGACTGCATAGTTCATCTGTGCATGGGATGCCTAATGTAGAGCCGGAGAACCAGTGATTCGTGCAATAAGCAACACTATCACTTGTAGTGATAAGTTAGTAATATTTATTATGGGCACCTGTGAGCTCGAGAATTCTGTACCATCCTCACAGTAAAGACCTATCAATTCCTCTATGTTATGCGGCCCCAAAGGAAAAGTCTAGAAGTTGACTAGTTCCCCTCACCTAGAGAGGCCAGTAGAAAAATATATGTCCTCGGTCATGGGCACCAGTGACTGCCCCTATGACATGAATGCCTCTGCATCCAGATGCCAATATTTAACCAAGGCATTCAGTAGCCTAGGTTGTTACCACATAAAAGGACATAAGAAGAACTTGAGCAACCCACATTGCATCAAGGCAACCACAACATTGGGGTCTTCCCCGACCAACTCACTAACCTCCTCATGCTCTCTTTCTCTCCAGTGAACATACATCCTGCAAAACACCAAGGTTCAGGAGAGTTAACTCTTATTTTTTTAAACTTTTTTCATTCAATAAGGGGTTCCATGCGAGCTGTAATGCTGACATGTACGTGTACATGCATGCAGGTTTTACTCTGCCTAAATGTACATGTAGCCTGTCCTGAGATAGGCCGCATGGACCTAGGGATGACCTTTTGAAGGTTGACGCCCCCCCAAAAAATGGAACCTAAAGAAAAAGTAAAGATTTAAATTGCAATATAAGAGAGTTTGTACTTACTTGGTCCAGACAGATGGTCAGTTCGTCCACTATAGCTCCCGAAATCACCACTTTTATCAAAGTTTTTTTTTTGGCTCCAGAGTCAATTTCCAAATCAGCGATGGTGATAATGAGTTGTTAGCTTCTATTTATAGACTTTTTGGCCTCTTTTTGTCACTTTTTTGGCCCCCCTTATCATTTTCTTTAAAACAAAAACCATTTAGAGTGAACCAGGAATTGCATTGGAGGGGTATGATCGGGTATCGAGACATTTTTTTTGGAGTTTTGGGTAAATTTTGACAGTCCATGGAAAAATCTTAGATGATCAACTTGAGGATATAGGTTAAGTTTATACGCTGACTTTTGTATCTCTTTGTCTTTATCCCTTTTCCATAGGATCGATCCCATCAGGTTGGGACATGAAACCATCATTGTTTCTTTATAAGTCTCATGAGTTGGTGGTAGATCTTACCAGAAAACGGATTCCCTAGGTAGATCCTGGTTGCATTATGGTGTCCATGCTGTCTCTAATAACTGTAGGCTCAGGAGTCCTTGTTGTTTTTATTGATTACAATTTTGAGCCTCATTTGCATGATTCCTTTTCACTCTTGACCTCACCCTCAAGACTCCCAAAAGATATAACAGGTCTTCTTTTAATCCCTTTTCAGACCCTCTAAACATGAAAAGATTGTCAAGCGATCTTGTGGCCTTTCACGCTCGTTAAACTAAAATTTGAAGTCACGTCTGTCTGGTGGTAGTTTCCCCCTTTTTCGGTCGAGATAGTCAACTGTATGAACAAAGGTATACTCTATGGAACTTCAGTTCTCTAGAAGAGTACTCTCAGGTATCATTTTAACCCTTTTTCATGCCTGGGGGACTAAATTTACGAAAAAGGAACCCCCACGGAGTCAATAGTTAAGCTCTTTTCAGACTCCCTAAAATTGAAAAGATCGTCGAGTGACCTTATTCTCTCACACTCATTAAATTGGTCCAGAAGAATATTCCTGACGAAGTCCATAGTTAAGCTTTTTTCAGACTCCTTAAAAATGAAAAAATGGCCGAGTGACCTTGTCTTCATCACACTTGTTAAAATGGTTTTGAATAGATGTATTGTCAGTGCTAGTTTACCCCTTTTTTGAACCGAATAGACTACCTTCAAAAAAGTTACCCCAATAGAGTCTCCTTTTACGTTTTTTCAGACTCTTTAAATATGAAAAACTGTCGAGCTTACCTTCTCTAGGCTCATTAAAATTACATCAAAGGACGTTACCATTGTGTGTTTTATTAATCTCATTTGCACACCCGCATCTCTGGCCTAATATAGGCTCCATGTTGCTCTCAATTGAACCATCAGAAGCATGCCTTATATGAAATCCCTGTAGCACTTTGCCTCTGCATCTTGACGCCTTTGGCCCATGGAGGATTTTTCTCGGGTGTCCTTTTCTTGCATATGTCCTTTTTCCCTGAGCATCCATGTGTTTTGTGCACTTGGAACTAGTATGTTTGTGACACTCAATCCTCCTTTGTAACATAACATTATTTTATTCTTTTTCCAAAATTATTGAAAAAAGACAAAAAAAAGTCAAATATAGCCCAAAAAGAGGAAGGGAAAAGTATTTTCTTTATTGGTAGTTCAATAAGTCACCCTTGGATAAATCACATCTGTCTATTTATTCGTCAAACTATGGGATTTAATACGACCTTAGGAAGTTTTTCTCGCTACATAGACCTGTGTCCTCCTCCGTTTGGTTATTCTTCCAAACATATGGAGAGTTTATGTTGCCTCCTGCCTCATAAACTTATGATTAATGCCATGCTTCCTGAGTCTCATTATTTGTTGTGTTGTTGTCCAAGGTAATTTTTTACCAAGCCTGAGTTAGCCCCTCTGTAGTTTTTCTCTTGCCCTCATATCCAGCCATCCTGAACGTCCAATCAAGTCTTTGTTCGAAATCAGTGAAGCCTTCAGTCTGATCATCAAGATTCTCTAGTCCATGACCGACGAGCCATTGAAGACCTCTGGGTAGTGAATTCATACAGTCATATTACACTCCTACCTGATTTTTTAAGATTTTGAAGTTGTTGCTCGAGCTCTGAAGACCTTATCTCCAGCCATCAGAACTTATCAGCTTCTGAGAAGATGGATACTCTACATGTATATCTTTTCAATTTTGAGATGTAGCTCTATTGTGTATTGTTCACGACTACACTTTATATAATTTATATGACATGGATCTACAGTGTATTTGATTGGTATCCATGAGTTTATTCTATCCCGAGCATGGGTATGCCCGCCTCGGTGAGACAATTGTTATTTTGCAGATGACACCTCCCAATTCTTGGTTCCTGGGCTCACTTGTTTGGCACATCGGTGAAGATTGTTAATGTATTTCGACCATCAGATGCTCTTCTACCCTCACACATTAGGGGTCATATTTTATAACCCTAATTTACACCAGACATGCTTACCTGGCATCAGGCCATCTCAGATTCCTTCTTTGCCAAACATTGTTGAACAACTCTTCTTAAAAACCTCTTTTATAAAGCCCCGCATTCCCTACTCCATTACTACATGCGTGTACATGCTAGCTGACCTAAAACAACCCGCGTGTACCTACAAAAGCACAAAAAAAGGAAAGTTGCCGACGAAACACACAACTTTGGGTGAGTTAACTAAACCTTCTAGCCATGCATGGCCAAGGGTTCGTCCAAATACCTAGCTTCTTCTAACCTATAAAATAAGGGTTAGGGGTCCCATTTGGAAGAGGAGAATCATAGTAAAGAAACTGTACCCATTTTCACATTCCCTTTGTCCCAACCCTTTAGCGATCCTTGTGCAAGAAGAGATAGAGAGAAAAGAAGTTGGAGGACAGTTGAAGAGGATCCCAGGACCAGGTTCGTGGAGCAGTGGCCAGCATCGACATTGTAAGTTGATTTATTAAAGTTGGTAATAAAGAAGTATTTTTCCCGTCCCGCCATATGAGGTGTTCATAGTTTATTGCATACATGTTTGAATCTCTAACCCATTAATATTTAGATCAATGCATGTAGAGGTTGTTGTGTATCTTGTGTGAATGCAGGTTAGCCCTAGAGGAGAGCTGCAGTCAAGGAGTAATCAAGTGTGAAGAAGGATTGATATCAAACGTCCAAAATAAGGTACACTCACTTAACTACGTATTTTCTTAATAATAATGGGGATTAGGTTTGGGATGACGATAGAAAATATGATTCTTTAGGTCTTTTATGCATGCATAATTTAACCGTAGATGTTAGTCCATAGAGGGATTTCCCAGTCACAACAATGAGTTGATGAAATAATGAATGAAATCATAGGATTGGGAGAAGAAATCAAAGAATCTGTAATTTTTCAAAAGGTACTAAGATCTCTTCCTATGAGATTAAACCCTATGATATCAGTGTTAATGTTTAAGCCATTATTATAGTTCTTTTCATTTCTATAGATAACAACAACATAAGACAATATCACTGAGAAATACACAATTACAAGAGACACAAAATTTATCCTGGGAAACCCTCTAGGACAAGAAAACTCATCAAAACATCCTTATTATAGATAGCCAATTGTTGACGGGCGAAATTGTTTGTCCATCAATTGAGAGAGTGGAACCGGTCTGGGGTTGTCCAATAACCCAAGCCGTTTGGAATGAACCACCCTGATGGGTTTAACGGCTCCATTGGCCGCTCTAAGGTCCTAAGAAAACCAAAGAGAAAACTAATCTAAACTAACTAATCTAACTAAAACAAATAAAACAAACTAAACTAATTAAAACAAACTAACTAAAACTAAATAGAAGAAACTAAACTAAATAAAAATAAATAAAAACTAAACTAACTAAAACTAATAAAACAAACTACTAATTAAACTAAAACTAAATATAAACTACTCTAACTATTATATACAATCTACTAATTACTATTAATTAACCGTCTAATTACTAATTGAATTACAACTTATTCACAAATATACAA
>ML825179.1:16899-29364 GCA_009831015.1 Picea engelmannii | reverse complement strand
ATGGGTGTATTCATGGACTTGAACTGTAACATGTCGAATCTCTTTAGGATTTCAACTATATACTTCCCTTGGTTAAGGAAGATCCTCTCAGGACTCTACCATACCTCAAGACCTAACAAATAATGCATTAGGACAAGGTCTTTCATCTCAAATTCTGAGGCAATTCTCTTCTTACATTCGGTGATGAGATTTTCTTCTCCAGTTAAGAATAAGTCATCCACATATAGAAACAATATTACTGGCTCATCGCTCATAATTTTGAATTATAGATTAGAGTCTGCTTTACTCTTGGTAAAGCCTAAGCTCGTTAAGAAATTTTCTATACAGCCATACAAAGCTCTAGGAGCTTGCTTCAATCCGTACAAGGATTTCTTCAACTTGCAAACATGAGACTTCCTGTCTTCAACTTCAAATCCTTGAGGTTTCTCTATATACACTTCCTCTTCAATGAAACCATTTAGGAAAGCTATATTCATGTACATTTGGTGTAATTTCCACTTCATCTTAGATGCAAGAGGTATGATGGTTCTAATCGAAGTGTATCTAGCTATATGAGCGAATGTCTCTTCATATTCAATGCCTTCCTTTTGAGAAAATCCATGAGAGACAAATCTTGCTTTGTACTTCTCAATACTTCCATCAGGAACATGTTTTATTTTGAAGAGCCATCTGGAGGATACCACATCTTTACTCTTTAGTCTGGGAACTATTTCCCATACATCATTCTTTATTATGGATTGGTATTCCTTTGTCATGGAATCTTCCCATTCTTTCCTCTGAATGACTTCTTCAAAGAAGGTAGGCTCCTCCTCTAGAATAACACACATCAAAGCCATATAACTGGAGAATGGCTTTGGTATTTTTACCTATCTTGTGGTTCCTTCAGGAACACCATACTTCTCTCCATCTTGAATAATCTCTCTAGCCCATGCTAGCTTTAGTTTATGGAGGATCGTCATCTGAGGTGATTCTTGAACTTCTATCATGTCATGATCTTCTAGAAATTCCTCATTAGGGGAAATTATGAATTCCCTCACTAGTTTTCCAGCTCTGGGAGCCTCCCTCACTGATTTTGCAGTCCTAGGGATTACGGGTTCCTCTTCATATACTTCTTTAAGATGACATCTTCTTGATTTCTTGATCACTGCATATTCATCAAAGGTCACATCCTTGTTGATCTCAATGTGATGGTGACCTAGTATATAGATTTTGAAGGCCTTGGAGACCTCACAGTATCCCACAAATATTCCCTTCTTTCCTGAGGGTTCCATCTTGTTTCTCTTCTCTTTCGGTATATGAATAAATACTGGGCAGCCAAATATTTTGAGATGGCTTACCTCTGGCTTCTTTCCAGTTAACATCTCTTCCGGGGTCTTGAGACCAAGTGCACTATGGGACAATTGGTTTTTCACATATACAACTGCCATTGTTGCTTTTTCCCATAAGAACATAAGAAGATCTTGATCATGGATCATAGTCTTCACAACTTCCATTATCATTATGTTCTTTCATTTAGCTACACTGTTTTGTTGAGGATTATAGGGAGTAGTGAGTTCCCTCTTGATCCCAACATCTTTGCAGAAGTTCACAAACTCTTTTGAGGTATATTCTCCTCCATTATCTTACCTAAGTCTCTTAATCTTTCTTTCAAAAAGATTCTCTATCAAGGCTTTGAACTCCTTGAACTTGCTGAACACTTCATCTTTAGATTTCAAAAAATATATCTAGTTCTTATGAGAATAATCATCAATAAATGATACATAATATACATACCCACTAATAGAAGATGATGGAATTGGTCCACATACATCTGAATGAATGATCTCTAAGACTCCTTCTTATTTTTTGTCTCTCTTCGAAAAGGGGTTCTTGATTTTCTTCCCTTGTGCACATCCATTGCATATGCCTTTATGGTCAACCTTGAGTTTTGGTAAACCTATGACCACTTTTAATATGTATGGTAGCACCTTGTAGTTGACATGAGACAATCTTCTATGCCAAAGTTCACATGATTTTTCAATTGTGTGGGTCATGGCAGCCTCTGAATGACCCTTCAGTTTATACAAGCCATTTTCTTCACCTCCAATGATGATTGCTTCATTTAAGGTTTCTCCTTTAGCCCACATGAGAACTTCTCAATATATAAAGGAAACTTTGAAGCCTTTCTTTTCTAAATATGAAATGCGGAGTAGGTTCTTAGTCAAACCTGGTACATATAGTATGTTCTTCATCTTTAGTGAATTCCCTGAATTTAATTTGTAATTTGATTCTCCCACTCCCTTGATGGGATATTGGTAATCATATCCAAGTGTCACTTTCTGAGAAAACTTATTTTCTGAGATACAAGAGAGAATGTCTCTTTGTCATGTCATGTTCTTGGATGTACCACTATGAATGAGCCAAGTGTCCTCTCCAGGTGTTATAGATCCTGAGAGGGCCGAGATTAAGACATGGTCTTTGATTTGCTCTCTTATTATATTTGTGGGTGGCTCTTCATCTTCGAATACATGGTCATGGTGCCTCTTATGTTTTATATTGTATTCTTATCATCTAGCTGGACAAAACTTCACAATATGTCCCATCTTGTCACAATGATATCATTGTACAGATGATTAGTCTCTTTCCTTTAGTTGTCCTTTCTTCTGAAATATCCTTGGATGAGATTCTTTATGATTGAATTTGTTTGACTGTTGAGGCTCTTTATGAGTCTCCTTTTGGAAGTAGGGTTTCTTCCTTCCTCCTTTTGTGTGAGTATCTAGGGCTTGATCATCATCCCTTGCTAGTAACACTTCACATTTAGCTTCTCTTGTTTCTTCTTGGATGCATTCTTCCCACAGACCATCAAACAATAGTTTCTATGTTCTGGCACAAATAGTTTGGATGAATGCATCCCAAGGTATTGTGAGACCATTTAGGGTTGTCATCACAAGTTTTTCTTTGTCTATAGTATCTCTGATTGCTTCTAGTTGTTCTTTGAATTGAGATATTCTGGAGAAACATTCCTTAATCGTTTCTCCTTTTTGCATCCTTCTATTCTTCAGTTGAGTTCTTAGATTCATATTCCGGTTTATGTTATTTCCTTCATACAGTCTATTCAAGGCATCAAGCATTTTTTTCAGAGTCTTATTGGATGACACATAAGGAATTGGGTGGCCTTTTACTGAATCTGCAATGATTCTTTTGGCCCTGATTGTGTCCTTTTGATGCTTTGTCTTTTCTCCAGTATCGGCGGGTTCCGACACTTCTTCTTTGACAAATCTTGCTAAGTCATTCTCTTCAAGAATGAGGCCAATCATATACTTCCAAGAACCGAATTTTTCCACTCCTTATAGCTTGTCAACAAGTTTAACACTTGCAGACATCTTTTACCTAGAGCTAGGAAAATGACTGAAGAATGAAAATGCTCAAAATAAAATTCTGAACTTACTAGGAGGTGCACTTGGCTGAGGCGAGTAGTTTGGTGTGTTTGGATTTGAGAAAATCCAAATTTTTCTCCTCCAAATTTGATCTGTGGAATTCTGGACTGGTGCTTTTGGTTTTCTGGTACCTCTGGTACTTTGGTACTTATGGTACTTTTCGTACATTGGTTTTTTGGTACTTCTGGTACTTTGTGAAACTAGGGTTTCACTTTCCAGGAGATTTGGCCATTGAAAAGGTGCTATGAGAATGTCAAAGTAATCCTTGGGGGAGGGAACACTTTTCTAGGTGGTTTTAGGACTGAAAAGATTCACCATCAAAAATCCCTAATTTGCATGTACGGTAATAGGGACATTTTTCACTCTTGTGAAAGATGCTCTCTTCAGATTGGCTCTGATACCATGTTAATGTTTAATCAATTATTATAGTTCTTTTTATTTCAATAGATAACAACAACATAAGACAATATCATTGAGAAATACACAATCAAAAGAGACAACATTTATCCTGGGAAACCCTCTAGGGGAAGAAAACCCAACAAAACTTCCTTATTATAGATAGCCAATACAATGCCAAGAGATAACTTAAGCTAATACATAATATCCTCTCCCAAATATGTGCCACTCTCTCTCCTTCTTCTCTAACTGTAGTTCCAAAACTTGTCTCTCAAATGAGCGAGTGAGTTGTGTCTAAGTGAGGTGCTAGCCTCCTTATTTATACAAGAGTGGCACGTGTGAAGTGTCTCTTCACTGGCAGGTTCGACTTCTCAAACTGGGTGGTTATAACCACCTTTATTATATTTTGAGGCCTCTTGATATATTCTTGGGCCGACTTCTTCTTTTGCCTTTTACAATTACATTATGACCAATCCACAAAAGGGGATTTGGTCCTTATACAATATCCAACATGATCAATCCACAATGGGGATTGATCCAATGAATAATATATCAAATAATAATAAGAATACACTTTGTAGTTACATTATTTTAACAATCAACACTAGAAGAAAGATCGGATCTAAACTCAATAAGCATGGATGGACTGGATGAAATCTTCACATCATATGAGATTAGAATTGAATAGGAAAATCCATATGTAAAAGAAGAAGCCTTCAAATCATCCAAAAGATCAAAGAAAAGTAAAAAGGAACAAAAGGAATATAACAACAACAACAATGTCTCGAAAGATGATGAAGAAGTGGCCAACTTCGTCAAAAGACTAAAAAAGGGAACCAACGGTAGGTATAGAGGTAAGCTTCCTTTAATTTTTTTTAATTGTGATGGTATTGGTCATTTTGTTAGCAAATGTCCTCATAAGAAAAATAGAAATGATGAATGTTACTCAAAAGGAAGACAAACATATAAAGGTAAAATAACTACAAAGAAAGTTTTCAAGAAAATCTTTTGTACCAAAGGAGACATCTCATCATCAGATGAAGATGAAGTCAGTGACAGTGAAACAAGGAGAGTTCTATCCATGGTAGTATAAGACTCTGATAAAGAAGACTCCAAAGAAGAATATGAAGAAGCATATGAATAATAAATTTAAGAGGGAGAAGTTGACTTCCGAGAAGAATTAATGAGTGCCATAGAAGTTATCAGAAGAGAAAAGAAGAAAAACATGAAACTACAAGCAGAACTAGATAAGAAAAATGACACTCAAGAACTAGAACAAATTATCACAAAATTGAAGGTTCAAATAGAATAAGATAAAAGAATTGAAGAATCACTTAAAAAACAGCTATAAGAAAAGGACGGGATCATCGGAAACTTGGAAGCAGAGATTGTCACACTAAGAAAGGATATTCAAAAGAAAAATATGTAGAATAGCTCAAAATTTATGGATGACATTATCAGCAGTAAAAAATCTCATCTTGACAAGTCCAAAAATCCAAAAAACAATAGAGCAAGAAACAAATCCAAAAATCTATGCAGAAACAATCAGAGGGGATAGGAAGATATACAAGGAAGATTACAGGGACACTCCTCCACCAAGAAGATTCAGATTTCAAAATCATCAATAGACAAATAGGCCTCAAGAATAAGAAGGATTCATAAGAGCACCTCCATTCATAAGATCTCCAACTCCAAGGTATCAAACTATATTTTTTGGTTTATGTTATGCATGTAATAATTTTGGACATAAAGTTGTAAATTGTAGAGCTAACAACAGGAATAATAACAACTTTGAGAGTCATACACAAAGGGGTTATTCAAGAAGACCTAGTGAAACACAAAGAAGAAGTTACAATAGGGTTGACTATTTGAGAACTTAAGTGGAATGTTACAAATTTAACAATTTCAGACAGGTGGCCAAATATTGCAGAATGACAGACCTTCCTAAAGAACCTCAACAAAATAACAACAGTCACAGACAGGAACCTCAAAAAACAACATGGATAAGAAAGAAATATCAGTATAGCAATGAAGAATGCATAGTCTCTCTACAAGACAAGAAGAAGAAACATGGTCGGTATGTTAACATTGGATTCTCAAAACACATGACAAGTGATAGAGACAAATTTCTTACATTACAAAAGGAAAGAAATGGATCAATCTCCTTCAAAAATGATAATTCAACCAAAATCGTTGGAGAAGGCACAGTCCGAATTGGGAACAAGAATGAAAAGGCACAAAATGTTCTGCTGGTAGAATATATGAAACATAATATTCTAAGTGTGAGTCAAATGTGTGACCAAGGTCATAAAGTTACTTTTGATTCACAAAAATGTGAGATAAGAAGAGAAGGTTAAGGGAAATTGGTCAGTACAGCTGCAAGAACTTCAAACATCATATATGTGTTAAGTGAAATCGGAAATGAAAAGTGTTGTCTAGGAAAGGAAGATGAAAGTTGGATATGGCACAAAACAATGGGCCACATGCATTTTGATAACCTTGTCAAAGTCAGCAAAAGCGAAGCAATTAGAGAAATGCCCCAGATCACGAAACCAACCAACACTTTATGCAAGCATTTTCAACAAGGAAAGAAAACAAATAGCAGGTTCAAATCAAAGGAATATTCAACAACAAGAACACTAGAAATTATACATACTGATCTAGTTGGACCAACTACAACAAAGGGCTTAAAAGGTGAGAGATACTTTAGGTTATTAGTTGATGATTATACAAGAATGATTGTAGTTTTCTTTCTCAAGAACAAGTCAGAAGCTTTTGAAAAATTCAATATCTACAAGGAAATGGTTGAAAATGAGATGGATTCAAGAATAAAATGCTTGAGATATGATAATGGAGGAGAATTCACCTCAAAGGAATTTGGAATACTGCAACAATCATGGAATAAATTGGCAATTCTTCATTGCTAGGACACCTAAACAAAATGGACTTGTTGAAAGAAAGAACAGGACAGTACAGGAAATGGCTCAAACAATGATAATGGATTTCAAATTGACAGATATATTTTGGACATAGGCAGTGCATACAACAGTTCACATTCAAAACAAAGTAATTCTTAGAAACAACACTGATAAAAGTTCCTACGAGCTATGGAAAGGAAGAGCAACAAATGTGAAGCACTTCAAAGATTTTGGAAGCAAATGCTACATCAAAAGAGAAGATGGAAGAATGAGAAAGTTTGACTCTCGTGTGGAAAAAGGCATACTTGTTGGTTACTCAAGTAGAAGGAAATCATACAAGTGTTACAATCTAATATTAAACAAAGTTGTGGAAAGAATCAACGTAACAATTGATGAAACAGGAAGACCAGAATCAAAGGAAGAAGAAAACAAATCAATGGAACAAATTTCTGAAGAAGAAGATGAAAAGGAAGTAGAAGAGGAAGATGAAGATAATCCGACAGAAGAAGAAGAGAAAGTTCAACAAGTGTCTCCAAATACACCCAGTAAACGATTACAATAGAATCATACTTTAGATCAAATTATCAGGAACAAAGATGCGAGAATTGAGACTAGAAGAAAACTCTGTTCACCAGAACAAACACACCTGACACTCTTATCTACAATTGAACCAAATTGTTTCGAAGAAGCCTGTAAGGATGAATTTTGGAATAAGGCCATGGATGACGAATTCGACCAGATAGAGAAAAATGACACTTGGGAATTGGTTCCAAGACCAAGGAATAAGAATTTGATCGACACAAAATGGGTTTTCAGGAATAAATTGAATGAATATGGGTAGGTTATGGGGAACAAATATAGATTGGTATGTAAAGGATATGCATAGATTGAAGAAATTGACTTTGAAGAGACATTTTCCCCAGTTGCCAGAATGGAAGCAATATGTTTTCTTTTAGCTTAGGTGATCTAAAAAATGAAGAAGACTTGTATTCTTGAAAATATTTGCAAGTTAAATTTTATGTGTTAAAATGCAAATGGATCAAATTTGCAACACAACTTTAATAGGATTTACTCATTCAAGATGCTTTAAGAAACAACAAAAATAGTGAACATAAAACACATAACACAACAAATGATAAAGGAGTTCACCCCTCTCTTGGGCTACATCTCCTGGTCCAGCTTCCAATGGATCATTTGTATTATTTGCTCAAATTTATCAAAAATGTTCTTTACAATGCTCAAAATGCCAAATAGACTTATCCAATGGCTTTAGAATGTCCAAAAACCCCTAGCTGGGCTTTTTCAGCACCTCGTTTGTTCAAAAATTGAAGAAGTTAGGCTTCCTGGAAGTCCCCTTTCAAACATGTTGTCTCTGCATCTACAAAATGTACCCTTCTTGGCTCAACCTAGCCCACACACATTTTTAAGCATAAAAACTTAGCACCAGATGCAACCGCATGAACCGTGCAAACTGTAGGATAGTTACGGACGCACCTAGCCCCTGACCGTCAAGGGCAAGGTTGTATGACCCATGTGACCATGTGCTAGCATAAACATAGGCTCCCATTACATAATCCAATGGTCAAAGGCCAAATGGTGGGTCATTTGTATAACCATTGGAACGAACACAACCGCGCGCACGCTCAAATGGTACAGTATTGGGTCATATGTAATACAATGTCCGACCAAGGGTTGGGGCTAAGCCCCGACCCGGTTGCACCCCAAACTAACACATATGAAAACATTTAAATATATTTCGCCATATATATTACAAGTAACAACTAGTGGTGCACCGGTTAGCAGCTCTTGCCAATTCTTTCCCCCATGCCCACAGGTCACGGGGTCGACTCTGGCCAATGACATAATTTTAAACCAATAAATTAATGACACGTGGTGGCCAATGACTGGGCCACGTGTTGTCATCCCATTTTCTGAAAACATGCCAACTGTCCAAATAACTTCCTGCCATGTGTTGTATGGCCTGCCACATGTCGTACGACCTTCCACTTCAGCGTTTGTACGGACTGTACAGTTAGCACCCCTTTTTTTACCTGTTTGTCATTTTGAATAGAACATGATATCTCTCTCTCCCGACGTTCGTTTGAACCCAAACAAGATGTGTTGGGTTCGTAATGATGAGGCCTATGCTCTTGTTTGATTTGAAGTGATTTTGAACACTTTGAATTTTTTAGCAAAATTTGATCCCCTGATCACACCTCCCCATTGGAAAGCTTTTGGACCTCCAAAAGACTATTTTCAGTCTATTTGAAGATGGGGGTATATCTCCCTCACCTTTCTAACCTCAATCCACTTGGATTTGCTTGGATTTGTACCTTTAAGACAAACTCAAAGATACTCCACATTTTCTTCGTTTTGAAGTTCACATTCTCCTATCAAGGATGGTGTCTTTATGCAGTTCTGTTAGATATTATGGGGAAAAATCATCTATAGAAGGAATCTGAACATTCTCTCCTTGATCATCAATCAAAGGAGGCTCATACAATTTCAAATTCTCAACATTGACAACTGCATACATTTTCATATAAGGAGGCAAATCTAAACAAAAGGCATTGTTACCAATCTTTTCGATAATCTTGAAAGGACCATATCGAATTGGTTTCAATTTTTTACCTTCTCCTTTAAGCCTCTCCTTACTGATGTAAAGCCAAAATTCATCTCCAACTTGGAAGCTGTGATCAACACGACGCTTGTCATGTCTTGTCTTGTACTTGGCTTGACTCTTTTCCAATTGCTCTTGCACCATTTGATGTATCGACTGAATTTGTTTAATGAACTTTTCTGCCCTATCAATGTCATATTGACCATCAATAGAAATATAATTCCCAAAGATAAAATCTAAAGCATATTTGAGCAAACAACTAAAACATGCTTCAAATGGTGACATTTGAGTTGAAGAGTGCTTAGCTCAATTGTAAGCATGCTAAATGTAGTGTAAGTGCTCATCCCAAAGTTTAGGATGCTTGCTGCAATAAGCACGAAGAAGATGCACCACTGTTTGATTTACCACTTCTGTCTGACCATATGTTTGTGGGTGAAAAGATGTGCTCTTTTTCAGTTTGGTGTCCATGAGTGCCCATAAACTCGACCAAAAACTTCTAACAAATCGAGAATGTCGATCAGAAATAATGGATTTAGGCAATCCAAAATGCACCCAAACATTTTGAAAGAACATTTGTGTCATTTTATCAGATGTAACCTTTTTTCGTACAAGGCATAAAAATACACATTTTTCTAAATCGATCAACCACAACATAAAGATAATCATGATTTCGTCTAGACATAGGTAGACCTCCTACAAAGTCCATGGAAATACTTTCCCATGGACGAGAAGGAACGGGAAGTGGAGTATACAAACCCAAATTTTGATTGCTAGGTTTACTTGTGGAACATAATGAACATCCTCGAACATATCTTGAAACACTTTCATTCATTTCAGGCTAGTAGCGGTATCTTTGCAAATTAGCCACTGTCTTGCCTACACCAAAATGACCAACAATAAGAGAGGAATGGGATTCTCTTATAATGTTGATTCTTTCCCCCTGTGGAATACATAGCTTTCCAAGATGATACAAAATATTATCATGCACATGGTAATCTAATTCCTCAACATGGTTAGAATGACATAAAGTCTCATATACTTCTTTAAAATCAGTATCCAAAGCATATTGCTCAACATAACTTTCATGCATGATAGGACTATGCTTAAGAATAACTACATCACTAATAATAGGCCTTGAAAGAATATCAACAACTTTGTTATAAATGCCCTTCTTATACCTAATGACCAAGTGGAACTATTGAAGAAATCCCATCCATCTGAAGTGCCTAGCTTGTTGTAACTTTGTTTGTGATTGTAAATATTGAAGTGGTTGATGATCGGTGTGAACAATGGTTTCTTTCCCAAACAAATAATGTTTTCATTTTTTCACACTTTGTACCAATGCATACAAGTCCTTATCATAACTAGGATAGTTAATCATGACACCATTAAAAGTTTCAGAATGAAAACAAATGGGCTTACCATGCTGTAGCAAAACTGCTCCCATTGCATAATTTCTTGCATCTGTTTGGATTTCAAAAGGTTATCTTAAATTTGGAAGTGCAAGAACTGGTGCTGAACTGATCTTATATTTCAAAGTATCAAAAGCCTTATGTTGCTTGCCTCCCCATTGAAAAACTTGCTTGACACTTGTCACTGCATGTAATGGAGTTGCAATGGAAGAAAACTTAGCAATAAACTTTCTCCAATATTGGGTTGCTCCCAAAAAACTTCTTACCTCTGTCACATTGCTAGGTTTGGGCCATTCCAATATGACCTTGACCTTGGAGGGATCAATTTTTAATTCGTCTCCACCAACAATATTCCCTAAGTAAATAAGTGAAGTCTTTCCAAATTCACCTTTGGACATCTTCAAAAACAACTTTTCCTTTCTCGAAACATCCAAAACTTGTTTCACATGTTTAACATGCTCTTCACGAGATTTGCTAAAGATCAAAATATCATCCAAGTAGACAATAACACAATCATCAAGAAAATGCCTTAAGACATCATTCATAACTCTCATGAAAGTAGCAGGTGCATTGCAAAGTCCAAAACGCATTACCATCCATTCAAACAAACCTTGCTTAGTTTTGAAAGTTGTCTTCCATGTGTCTCCCTCGACAATCCTGATCTGATGATATCCGCTTCTCAAATGTAACTTAGTAAAATATTTATCATCTTTCAATTGATCAAGCAAATCATCGATTCTAGGAANAGGATAATGATTCTTTACTGTAATTTTGTTCAAAGCCCTGAAATCAACACACATACACCATGTACCATCTTTCTTTGGCACTAACACAATTGGATATCCACATGGCGATGAGCTTGGTACAATAACCCCTTTGTTGAGCAAATCTTGGATTTGTTTTTTAATTTCAGTATTTTCCATGACTGACATTTTGTACATACTAATATTTGGAAGAGGAGAATCTTGCTGCAAGAATTTCATGTTGGATACCCCTTTTTGGAGGTAATCCCTTTGATTCTTTAAACATTTCATCATATTGATTAACAACCTCATATAGATCAGATTTCAACTTTGTATAACAACCTTGAAATACCTTGTTTTCAATATCCTCTTTGGGTTTAATCATCAAAAGAACAAAATTCTTGGTAGCATTGACTAATCTCTTCATTTGTCCCACATTTACAAGTGATAAATTCATCTTCTTTGTATGGGCTCTAACAATGTACTCAACTCCATTCTTAAACAAATGATACTTATTCTCATGATGATGAAAAATATATTTCCTATTGTATAAATATGGGCTTCCCAACACAATACCATAGATATCCAAAGGAATAACATCAAGCTCTACCTCATCAACGAAATGTGCAGTGATAGCAAACCTAAGTTTGCACCTTCTTGTAACTTGTAATTTAGCATTATCACATATCCAACCAAGAGGGTATGGTTTAGGATGTGGAATTGTTTCCAACTTTAATTTATTAACAGTGTCTTCAGATATAAGGTTTGCTTGAGATCCAGTATCAAATAGAGTATCTATTTTAGTATTCTTTGAAAAAACCCTTATGTGAAAAAGTTCAATTCTCTCTTTTTCTTGTCGAGTTACATTGAGATTATTGTTACTTGAAGAACTAGTACTTGCAATAGAACCATTACCTTGATAACCCATGGTTGTGATATTTGTTTCATCACCTGAATCAG